>JWJA01004767.1:0-23620 GCA_000812885.1 Lanzia echinophila
GGCCAGCTGAGAATATTCCATCCAATGATTGGGCGTATTGTCATGTCCCATTCGAGGGGCAACACGTCAAAATCTTCCCCAGCCTTTTCAAACTCGATAAACTTTTTATCAAATTCGGCATAGAATTGCTGCGGTCGATGAGCCGTGGAAATATGGGTCCTCATATCCGGAAATTGTTTTGCTCGCTCTTCTTGGTTGAACATCAACGATTTTTGGAACTCCTTTCCCCCTTCTGAGTCGAGAAATTGGGGGTTGAAAAATGGATACACTTTGCCAAGGGCCTTGTGGAGATCTTTGGAATCAGGTGGCAGGACGTCCAACCAGTCAAGCAACTCAAAGCTAAGGAGTGTTGATGGATTCTCAAGATCTCGCTGGTTGAATCTACGGGATTTCCTTGCCATGGCCATCATTTCCGAATATTGAGCTTGAGCATTTGGTGTCAGATCTGCTTTATGCCATGCCGTTTTGAAAACTAGAGATGCGCATATTAGCTTGAAAGACTGTACGATGGGGCTGGGTAATGCAACACACCTCCAGCTTTTTCTTTGTCCAAAAACGAGTAGAACTCGTCGTCCATAGCAGATTTATCGCCCTTATCCGGCATTCGCTTAGCTTTTATGGAAAGTCTTCGCATGACATCTCTTAGCTCTTCTGGGAATAGTGAGAGCCCAAGTTCACTATAATCCGCTACAGCGCCCCCATCCAGTGCTGGTGGAAGATATGCTTCTTCGGTTTCGCTTATGTCCTCATAGTCATCATCATCATCTCCCTCTTCATCTTCCTCTTCCTCTTCCTCTTCCTCTTCGTCGTTGATGTATTCAATGGTCTGATTTTTCTCTTTGCAATTATCAAGTATACGACTGTCAGAAATGTCATCAGAGTCTTCATCAGAACCCCACATTTCATCAGACTGGTAGTCGGAATCTTCCCATTCCCATGAAGCTTCAATGAATGCCTTCAAAGAGACACCCCCCTCCTCCCACTTTTTCAATGAGTCGTACTTTCCAACGCCCGAGTCCTGGGCCGCCTTCTCGGCATTTTCTTCCTCGGGAAACAGTATCTTATCCTCCAAAGCATCGACCTCATTGTATAACAAGTGTCTGGGGAACTTATTGGCTTCCGCAGTTGCTTCAAATTGCCCGCCTGGCCTAACTCCGCCATAATAGAATTTGCTGCTGTCATCTGCGATAACATCCCATACACTTTTGACTTCAGCACCTTTATGTACTTTATCGCAGTACTGCCCGTTTTCATCTCTATAGATTGTTTTCAGAACAGGCTCCGCCAGTTTGTAAAAGTCTTTGCCGCTGCGGCAGCGAACAGCTTTGAAAAGCATCTACGTATTTGTTAGATATGTGAATTAATGGAGCGTTTAATTTCCAAAGTATTGTAAATCGCTTACCTCTTGCACAACATTGAAGAGACTAGGAAATGGCTCGCCAGCCTCGTTATCCCAGATATAGACATCATAATATTCCTTGAACGAAAAGCTCCACCCTCGGACACGTTCCATGTCTTCGAAGAATTGAGGTCCAACTTCCTTTAGCACGTTCCATCCATTTTTCGATGCCCGTCCAAGACCACTCTTTTCTCGCCACAGCCATCGTTCCTCTTCTGGGGGCTTGATCAAAATGCGTCCACTCTCTGCATCTCGAACCAGGACAAGTAAACGATGACTATACATAGATAGATATTGAACTAGGCGACGGCTTGCTTGGTCGTCTCGTTTGATGTGAGCACAAATGAAATTCCGCGCTTCAAAGACTGCGTGCGCGCGTCGAAACTGGCCATGGCGTCCCTGTGTGCGTTTGACAGTCAAATCGTAGGCGTCTTGATGAGAGCTATCGGAATACATGATAAAACCCTGTAATTCGAATCAGCACATATAACAGGGTAAAGAGAAATATGCTTCCAAATACTTACCATTTGAAGGAGCTGCTGATTATATCGATTGCGAACCCAAGCTATCCAATTCGGAGCAGGGAAGTAGTGCCAGCAAGCCAGAATATTCAACTCAAAGAACTCCTCCCACTAGAACATTTGGAAGTCAGTAATCAGATATGATGAATAAAAGAGCAGAGTTTAGAAAACAAAATCTGCAGGTAGGAGCTGATGGCAAAAGCCAGGAAGTAGCATTTACTCACATTGCGGCAGAGTTCTACTGCATCATTCAAACCACTGTCTTTTGCAATGAGACAGAAGTGTAGCCATCCACCTCGACTCATGCTTTTGTTACTGGGATAATTCCAAATACTTCTTCCGCAAAGCTTGACACGGATCTTCTTCGGTTTACTCTCCAAACTTTTCATGTCTCCAAAATCAATGGCGGCTCCTTCCACTCCACCCAGTACGTTTTGTGCCGAGAACATATCACCAAAATCGCCAAACTTTTCCTGTGCGTTTTGTCTGGCACGCTCACGCTTTGAAATCCACTTCTTCGGTAGATCACCAGGTCGTCGCTTCGTCCCAATTCTAATATCATATGGGTCTTTAGGCTTGTCTTCGTCTTCGCTTTCGCTGTCGTCAGTTTGCGCCTGATGCTCTTGATCCGCATCTTCCTCTTCCTGCTCAGAACGAAAGTAGTCCGCACACGCATCACGAATCTCCTGGAGCCCAGGTTTCTCCATCTTAAGGCAGATGTCTCTGAGAGCAGCCCCCGTGACTTCTTCATCCGCGAGAAATTCTTCTATGCTATCAGCGCGAAGTGCAGCGGGCAACAGCGTGATGTGTGCCAGTAAGATTCGGCAGAATAATAAGTGCTTGATCTCGCCTATTTCACTAAGCAGTCGATTGGTTTCGTCTTCCGGAAAAGACCGTGTTTTGACTATGCCATCAGGGTTCTCCATCGTTCCTTCTACGAACCCCGACCATTGAGCTCCTTCAATTACCGATCCATGCATTAATCTGGCCTTCAAGTCTTCTCGGCTCTCAATAAGGCTCTTATCCGGTTGTTGAACTTGGGTAGAACTTGTCGCCGTCTTTTTCTTCTTCCTCGTCTTCTTGGACGTAGTGGAAGCTTCGGATACGGATGGATTATCTCCGGGTGTGGCTGTGATGGGTAGCGTTTCTCCACTTGGGTTTCCTTCATTGCTTGTTGCGGTACTTGTTATTGGGGTTTCAGGGGCGGCCATCCATAGGAAATGGCGGATAAGATCTGTGTACTTTCGTCAGCTACACTTTCTTGGGTTCGATACACAAATGTCACAGATTATCAGTAACGTACCTATAAAAGATCCTCTACCATCTTCCAAAATATCATCAATGGGATCCCAATCCATCTCGTCATCTGCGTCCTCACTTTCCAAGTCCTTCATCTTCTCCTTATAAACCTTTTCAAGAAAAGCATCCGCTTTTTTCTTTTCTTCCCTCCTTCGCTTTTCTTCCAGTCTCTGTTTAGCCTGCTTCCAATGTCTCTGCCATAGTTGCGCTTCCTGCTTTATCTTCTTTTGCTCTTTCTCTCGATTTTTCTCTTCATCATCTTGGCATTCTCGTACCCATTGAAACCATTGTTGATTCTTATACAAAACCTGACAACGTATGTGAGCTTGAAATACCTGCTCTTCGTAGAAGAATTTTACATACCTCAGCAGTCCTCCTTTCTATTCTTTCCAAAGCCTTCTCCACAACCGTTTTTTGATTCATGAGCTGATCCAAGAATTTTTCATGCCCGTAGTCCATCTGAAGACTGAAAAATCGGCTGTGGTGTAAACGCCTTGCTTTGATGACCCTCTCCAAGAGCTGAAACTTGGTCCATAGCCAATTATGTACCTCCTTACATTCTTCATTTGTTGTAACGCTTTCGAAAGTCTCATTCACGATTGAGGTTTTCGAATTCGCAAGGTATGGGGGAGGTTTCTCATTGAGACGATCGAGCCGAGCTGTACGATGCTTGTATCCACGATATAAGCCTATGCAATATCGCGTATGTGAGCATCTCAACACAATCTAAGAGCGGGGGAGGTAGAACCAAATACCTTGACATTGTTTGGAATGGAAGCTACAGAAGAGACCATTAACAGACGTAGCGGTTTCCACACACCGTTGCTCGTCAGATAAATTCAGGGCATGGCACTGCGATGGAGATAAATCCATCGTTGCTGGTATTGAGCTGGTGTGGAGCTCCAAAGAACGTCATTCCAGGTTGTTATTCAAGTGAATATCCATCACAAAATAAAATGAAATTGCGGGGAAGCTCAACTAGTATATTCTACTATGATTTTAGGGTTAGACGCGTTTGGTGCTGTTTCAAATCAAGCTCTAACCCCAGCACACCCCTCAGAATACTACCCTAGCATACCTAGGTACCTAGTAGCTATCATTATTTAAGTACACGAATGTCCGAAATCATGAAGTTTTTGATCATTTGCAACGACGAACCGCCTATGAGTTCATAGAAAGTAAGGAGCCTATATTTTTAGTGAGATGGCCTATAGATTTACGCGGGCTCCTTAACAAATTTTAGGCTATCAAGCCTAAATTGGTTCTAAGTACAGGTTACCGAAATGGAAAAAATCCAAATATGGGAGCACTCATATATAACCCAATTTCAATTGTCCCTTAAAACCAATTCGCGATTGCTTTAAATAGCAAGATGTCTTAAAATATTGGGATTCCCACATATCCAGTTGAGAGTAGGAATATCTTGAAATGTTCAGGCACCGAAAATTATAATTCTTCTTTCTTCAGTAACTCATCATCATCCGAAGCTTCTATTTATCTAATGTACTCCCCTTAAGCAGGCCCGGTACAATGGTCTCTTTTATATCCCAGTCACTTGGCACATACTTCCCAAATTTCTCCAACAGAATACCAAGATTACAGCCACACATCTGCACATCTTCAATAGATGGCCTGAAAAGAGCCCCTTTTTCAATCCATATCTCTTTATCCTTTCCATCATATAACGTCCCTTGCAGCACCTCACTCAGTTTTGTCAACTCGATAGAGATGCCTACATCGTGAGGAAGTGATAACGGTGAAACTCTAGTATGGCATGGCGTTTGCCCGTACGTACAGTGCGCCCAGACGATCAACGCAGAAGTGCATAAGGCTATGTAAGACACAGGGTCTGGAACATAGTCCCTGTGATTCGTGAGCGCGCCAATTTTCTTATGTAGCAGAAGAACTTCGCTTGCATGCCAGAGAGCTCTTCGAGCATCAGATGTTTGTACCCATGCTCGAGCTGAGACCTCGCGTACGATATGAGGTAGTGAATAATTATCTCCGAATATTTCTCTGGCCTCGGATAAAGCTGGGTCTTTAGCTAGTCTTCTCAGAGTCCAGAGATCGGAAAAAAGTTGTAGGTTCATGAGGTGGTAGAGAATGGAAGTATCGTGTATAAAATTGTCGATTCGCTGAACGACAATTTCCTGCCACCTAGGCTCATCTTGGCTTTCTGTTCCAAAATAAAATCGTGCCGGAGAACGATCGACCTGCTCAAAAATACCTTGACCAGTGATTTTCGACGAGATCCTCATCATACCACGCTTGACTTTTTCCAATTGTTGTCTCAACGTTTCTCGCTGAATCTTGACGACCAAATCGCCCCCGGTTCTAATTTGTTGAGAAAGCTGCCATAACCGGGATTGCATGCCCCAGAAACAGATTTGAATATCTTCGAGGGTGTGTTCATTTTCCGGTGAAGTGGCCATTTCAAAATCACTCTCCTCAATCAATTCGTGGACTTTCCGTTGTTGCCGGGATTTCGGTTCGTCTGCGTGGCGAGCCTCAAAAATATGAAGCCCGTTCGAATGCCAATGTGCATAAGTTTGTAGCAGATTGAAGCGCAATTCTTTGAATCTAATCAGAGGCGACTGGCCTTCAATGATGCTGGCGTATGTGTCGACTTTGTACAGGAAAGTAGCTAGCCTATGACGTTTAGCAAATGGGCTCACCTCAAGGCAAAATCCCATCGTACCTATGTCTCTGTTCTCGTCTGACCAAGCGCAAAGGAGGAAAGTAACCAGGCCGATCATCTGGAAAAAGTATATGGGGCTCGAAAATGCCTAGCGCATGCATGGCGGCAGCGAGGATGTTACGCAAAACTAGCGCTCTAGCTAGTACGGTTCGAGACTGTTTTAAATCATTAAACCTGCCGTATATAGAAGGGTGTTCGGAGCATTACTCCACAATATACTCCGAAAATGATGCATTGCAAGGCGGCTTGATATAAGCCAACTGGCGTACCTTGTGCAATAGGTTCGAGGGTAGTAACCTGACACTAATCAAACATAAGTTGGCCATTGAAATTTGATCGGCTAGAGTACATACCAATCGAGAAGTAATATACTCTATCAAACGAGCATGCACTCTTAATGCCCATTCCCTTGATTGTGGAGTTCCGTCAATCCAACCCCCTATCATTAATATTGAGGGTATAAGAATATCAGGTTCATCCGTATCGTCCTCATAGCTTACCACATGAATTATTGGCCAGCGATCATGGAATTGCTCATAGTACAAGCGTTCATATCTCTCCTTGGCCTCTTGCGGCGGGAGGCACAAATCACCAATTCCCATAATGAACGAATCCCTGTTAATGCTCGATGCTCTATCTCGAGTAAGGGACGTCAAGTCTTGCTGAATTTTTAGCTTTGACCAATCAATGAACCCGAATGCAGTCCTTTCTCGGCCAGCTGAGAATATTCCATCAGCCAGAGTTGTATTGCTGTCCAAGGCATTGTCTTCTCGTGAATCGAGAGTTTCTCTTGGAGTATTAGATCTCGAAACAGTATTCTGGTTGTCTGTATGCTCTTCAGATGCCAAGTTTTCGTGTGCGTCTGCATCACTCACGTAATCTTTATTCGAGGCTTCGGGCTGCTCGGTTGATTGCGACATATATATGCAAGCAATGGATTTTTTACTACACCTTGAGCAAGGATCACTTCCACTACATTTGGCCTTTTTGGCATGGCAGGTCGCGCAGGCTCTCTTGCTTCTACCGGATTGCTTCTTGAATTGTTGCCCGTGCTTTCCAATATGTCTCTGTAAGCTGTCACTGCGAGTGAATTCCTTACCGCAAACCGTGCAAACATGGCTTCGGCGAGCCGAATGGGACGCCTGGTGACGGATTAAGTGTTCCTTCCGCAGAAAGGACTTCGTACAACCTTCAAATTGGCATGCCCACCTACTAAGGTCGTGGTTGCTCATATTGACTTGAGAATTGGAAAAGAGGATGCCGAGGTGTGGAGGGATGCGGTGCGGATCGCCATGACTTATGTGGGGTTTCCCGAGAGCACGTGAGCACTCGGCTCCCACTTACTGCTTTGTTATCCGCTCCACTCACCACCAACATTTGTCATATACTGCTCTTATGGCATGATCAAGAAACGGGGAGCGACAAAGTAATGCTGCTGTTGTGCTCCCTGATTACTTACCCCAAATAGGCATTTGATCAGTTTGATTACAATTTTGATGAATTGAAGTGGAACTTTGTTACAAGAGGGAGCCGAGATGGTTCTCCGAGTCATGTAGATTGGAAGTATCTATATAAACATAACAGCATTCCCAGAATTATCTATTGGCAAACCAAACAATCAATCTTGTCACTACTCCTTTTCTTTCAAACCACCAAACCACCAAATCAAAATCAGAACCAAAACCAAACCAAGCCTATTCCATATATAATGACTTCCATCAAGAATGTAGTTGTGGCCGGTGTAAGTACTTCCTTTGATTAAGTTTCTGAGTAATATGTGCTCATAGAATATAGGCATCTGGTGCTCTCGGACAACCAATCCTCGACGTTATCGTCAAATCCGGAAAATTTAACGTCTCGGTGCTCACACGTTCCACATCCAAGCATCAATTCCCATCCTCGGTGAATGTCCTTCCCGTCGACTTCAATTCCGTCGAATCCCTCACCGAGGCACTAAAAGGTCAAGATGCTGTCGTTTCCGCCGTAGGCACAGATGGCCTTCTCGGCCAAAAGATCGTGATTGACGCCGCTGTCGCTGCAGGAGTCCAACGCTTCCTACCGTCGGAGTATGGATCTGACCTTTCAAATCCAAAAACGGGAGCACTTCCAGTTTTCGGATTTAAAGTAGCCACTACTGAACATCTCAAACAAGTTGCTGCCAAAAATCCAAACTTTACGTACACATTGGTTAGAAATGGAGCATTTCTTGATTGGGGTCTGAAATCTGGCTTCTTATTGGACTGCGTTTCTGGTAAACCTCAGATCAACGGAAGCGGCGACCAACTGTTTAGTGCTACAACCCTCGAAACTGTTGGTCGAGCTATTGTTGGTGTCCTTAGCAAACCCGAAGAGACCAAGAATAGGGCGGTATATATTCACGACCTGGCCACATCTCAAAATAGGATTCTTGAAATCGCGAAGAAGATAGCACCAGAAAAGCAGTGGGAACCAGTTTCGAAAGACATCAATACCATTCTCCAAACATCCAACGAGAAACTTGCGAAGGGAGAGATAACAGCGGAGGTCATGATTGGATATATTTATGTAGCGATATTTGGGGAAGGATATGGTGGAAAAATCGAGAAGACAGACAATAAGCTTCTGGAGTTAGGTGAAAAGACCGAAGCCGACGTTGAGGCGATTTTGAGAGATTTGTTAAAGTAAGCAGGTGGCGACAGGGGACTGCATGCCACCCCCTGTCACGGAAGCTATCAATGGAGTACAGTAGTAGCATTGATAAACCTTGGAAATTTTCAATAATTACACGCTCCAATAAATTTGAAGATTTGGCATTTTTTATATTTGTTGCGTTGTTGCGTTCACCAAGTGACAAGTCGATAACCTATAGCTACCTGCCCAGTACTAGGTACGTAATGTGTACAACTTGTACAACTTTCAAGGTTGTTGACAGGCTTTTAACATCAATATACACAAAAAAAACTTGCAGCAACATGAGATTTATGAGGCGAAAATGGTACGATGCTTGTGGTAATTGGTGCTTTGAACCCACGTAGGTAACCTATAGGAGCACCACATCATGCATGGCACGTAGCTGCCCCGTACCTGCCCAGACTTGTAAATTCCAGCCAACATCTTAGCTTTGGCCCTTTGGGTACCTACTAGTACCTAATAGGTATGGGCCCCAGGGGTGATATGATCTACCTAGATCATATCTTAACCTTGAAAAAGAAGTGTGAGGAGATCTCCAAATGAATTCGAACTTATAAACTTGTCATAGGGTAACTTTCACTCATAATGAAATCATTTATTAAACAATATAAATCACGAAAGTCACATTTACATTGAGTACTGGGTAGTTGTTGCGTAGAGAGGCTGGGCTAAAGCCTTGTTGTATAAGGCTATGAAATTAAGTATATCTCCTTGGACTATTCAGTGCACAACCAAGTTATTTCTAAACCTATAGAAGAACATCTATGTGGCTCAGCTCTGATGCCTCCGCCCCTCCCAACCCACATATTGTCCTATGCGTCATTTCAAATTTTAAATATCCCGAGTACTACTTACTTAGGAAGGCATAGATGTACGGTACGTACCGGTCCATATATTAAGGGGATTCCCCATCTCCTTTTGATGATCATTAACTCTGAAATATTCACTTCAAATAGACGGACGATTTTTCTGTATCAAGATTACCATATCAACTTTACAAATTCTACCATCTTACCACTTCAATCTTCCATCTTCCATCAAGTACAATCTATTACCGAAACTTCAACAAGTCGAATAACTCAATATGCGTTTCCAAATCCTTCCAATTATCGCCCTCGTTTCCCTCGCGTCTGCAGGTGTAGAAGTTACTCCAGATGTTGGCAGTGCTATCGACTCTATAACCTCGGATATCGGCGGGGCTGCAGCAACGGCCACCTCAGCTATCGGCGGAGCTGTTGATTCCGCAACAAGTGCTGTCGGTGGCGCTATTTCCACTGTCACCTCAGGAGTAGGTGGACTGGCCAGCACCATTACATCGGGAGCAGGTGGAGTTCTTTCGACTGTCACTTCGGGCGCGGTCGGCGCTTTCTCAACGGCAACTTCGGACGCAGGCAGTGTATTGTCGGCGGTTACAGCATCGGCGGCCAGTGAGATATCAAGCCTTAGCTCGGTGGCAGCAACAGCGGACGAGGCGGTTAAGAGCTCGATATCGGCGGAGATAAACAGCATTAGCAGTTCCGTTGCGAGTGAGTCGAGCAAGCTTTCTAGTGCATTGAGCAAGGCAAGCAGCGCCGTCTCGGGAGCTACCACCAGTGCAGACAGTACAACATCAACATCTAGCTCTGGTGCTATGAGAACACAGGCTCCTGTTGTGGGTGGAATGATGCTCGGTGCGGCAATGTATTTGTTGTAGGAGGGAAATCCAGGAGAAGCGTCGGAGCGTTTTGAGGTTACGATGTTGAGGGGAGCATCTTGCATTCTACATACATTACACATTCATCTATGAAAATAATCAATGGCAATGCCATTTTCCCTTCTGCAAATATTTGTTACTAGTGCATAATGATATATTACAATCACATTACTCTCTATCTAGGTACTGATGGGAGCCATTGCTATCGATGTTCAATCTGGTTCAAGTAAATAGAAATTCGCCAGCTTCAAGTTGTGCATCATTATTTCGCGCCATACATTTTAATGAAATTGGGCCGCCATGCTTCATTATTGCGATCAACTTTTTAGGGAATTACTATCAGACAGTTACCCCACCAACGCCCCCTTACTTTTCACATTTGAGCGACGATTGGCATAAAAACGGTCTCATCAGGGATAGTCCCCAAAGAGAAACATCCCAAGCCGAGAAAATCCCAAAATACGACGGGATGAGGTTGAACCTAATTTTTGAAAGACATTCTGTAACGGCTAGAAGCTCAGCGGATAAAACTAACCCCATTCTAAAGTCTGCATTATTATGCACTCTATTGTCCATTATTTATATCACATTCCCGAGCTGTCAATTCGTCCCGAGTTTCATCCGTATCATTGCCACTTTCTAAACATCAAAATAATGGCAGGGAGCCACTCAATTGGCCCGTCGAGCGTGAGATTACGGTTGAGAAACAGAACAAAATCTCGGCTTTGGTGGAAAAGCAGATGCAGAGTACCTGAATTTGTGGCGCAGCAAGCTTCAGATGGGTTCTCTACGGTATATCTCCCGGCGAACAACTTGGAAGTACGCTTTTAACGGTAGAGAGATTCTATGACTTCTTATGGTAAATACTGAGATTACATTATTCTTGGATGAGAAAAAAATTGAGAAAATACCAACAATACCGGCATCTACCTACATCGACCTACAGAAACAACCATTTTCAATAAAAATCCTAATGTCACTCCCCGCTACCAACTCTTATCGATAAGGGAAGGCAATCATAATAATAACGTTGGCTCATGGATCCTTAATAGTACCAAGATGGGTTGGTTCTGGAAATCCATATAAGACTTCAATGGACTTCCAAGCTTCTTGGCCCGCCCAAATACGGATTACAACCCTTGTCCTATCGAGAGATTGTAACGTTTGAACCGCTGAAGTCTGAGCTTTAATAATCCTTCAAAAGTGCCGCGCGGGCATACCTGGTAGCTCTCTGATCCACCCTGCGAGGCACAGCTTTCATCCACCAAAACAACTCCCAGTTCTACGGATATTGTCAATAATGACAGCTGTAGAGACATATTTCTCATCCGGCGTACATCATCGCTTGAAACTCTCTTTGCCATTCTAGAACCGTTGACGGAACAAGTACAGGTAATGGATAGGACTCTGCCAGTACTGGAGGAATGTCGAAGAGCTAGATGCAATGCGACTCTTCCTCAAAATACATAAATTATTTTCTATCTCCCCTCACTCCGGTTTGGATTCATTTGATCGTTAAGGTAAGAGATATTTTGAGTAATTCGGGTTTTGTGAAATAGAAGCACAACGTCAGCCTGAATTCTGTCATGGATCTCAACTTTTCAATTGACACGACGACATCGTTTTACCTGTACAGAATTGGCATTATTACAGAATAGACGCCGCACTCGAGTCCAAAGCCACTTTTGCCATCCTTGGCCATCTCGTCTCAGCCTCAAATTCTTGAATATTGCGATGTGTTAGCGGACTATGCCAATGTTGGTGTCCGTCAAAACGACCAACCTCACTAGGCTCTAGCCGCCCGAGCCACGATGGACATCAAACTATTACTTCGGTAGCACCAACAGCTTGACCCCGAGGTATTCTTCTCTAAAAACAATCGACTTCGATGTTGGAGAGAAGGATGCCATGTGGATTTAGGATGATACTTGGGAGGGTTGGCGCGTACGTGAGTACGTAAAGTCTGGATAAAACCGTTTGCAGTGGAGGATGTTTTTCTTCATCCTTCGTGCGACCATTCTTAGCTGTCTTGTCTTTGGCTTCGCCGAGAGCCAACATCTTCTTAGTTGACACTTACTTAACATGCATATATAAGTACAATAATCTCCATACTCTGTAGCACTTCATTCTTTCAATCCAAATCATAGCGTCCATCACCATCATCCTCTTGCCTTCCAATCATTCGTACCAACAAAAACATCACAAACCAACCCTTTTGCAAGTCAAACCAAAGTCATCATGCAGTTCCCAATCACACTCACTCTCCTCTCCCTCACCGCAACCTCCATCGCAACAGCAACATCCAGTGCGGATATCACTGGTGCTGAACCAGGATATGGACCTTCAGTGACAGGTGTTTCCGGTGGCGCACAATCAACCGCCGTTGCTACAATCTCTGCCACCACCACGCTTTCCTCAATTACCACCTACGTATCGCCAACCGCTGTGACCTCAGATCAAGGCGCAATATGGTCTAGTTACCAATCACAAATCTACAGTTTGGAAAGCGTAGAGGGAAATGCAGATCCAACACAAACGTCGGTTATCTCGGCGGCACTCTCTTCTATAACTAGCTTGCAAGCTTTGCAAAATCACTTAACGGCAACTACTGCGGCTTCTAGTTCTCAGTCAACTGATGACTCTTGGACTAATTCTATTGTTCATAGTGGTGGTGCTAAGGAGTATACACCTGCTTGGGGAGCTGTGGTATTGGGAGCTGTCGGTCTGTTAGTCTGATTCAATTTGCTTTGATTTGTACATCTTCATTATCTCGAGTTGCCGACGGCTGGGCCGAGGTGTATGTTGTTTCCGGTTTTCACGTGTTGATATACCATTGGGGTCTCGGGAGATGTTTATATCACGGGTATACAGGGTGCTGGGATGCTTGTTAATTCTCCAGGAGTTTCGTCGTTTTTCAATGTCAATGTCATTTTGATTTCATTCCTCTATTTCTCCACCTCCACTTCTACTACATATACATGTCTCTTGCCAAATAAACAATTTCTTTCAAGTGCCCTAATTCAACATCTCAAAGTTAGAGCCCCTTACCTCTATCGTCCTGAAGCCCTTCCTTTTCGTTCGTCGCCCTGAGGTAGAGTCTGTTTCGGAATCGGAATTGCCTCTTTGGCCCTCTCCTTCTCGGCCATTCCTATGAAATTTGTGTCGAGATGAGTGGCGAGAACTGCTTTTTGGGATCTCGGGGGCCTCGGCCATCTTTTTTTTGCTAGGTGTGGGCGCTACTGTATATAAGATTAGCATTTTCATTTGTGCACTGAGAGGAAAGCGCATGAGCAAACAAAAGAGGCAGTGAATGGGAGCGGGATGTTTATCAAAGGAATGCTTACGATCTTCGGACGACTGTTCTGGTATACCTCCTTTTAACCGACGGGGACGCTCAAACTGACGTTCTTGTCCAGGTAGGTAGTTGCGCGAATTAGGCGGAGGGACGGAGTCGAAGAAAATGTCGGATTCGGATTCATTTACTTGACGCTGGCTAATTGGAGCAGATACGGTATATTTTGCCCGGTCTCTAGAGCTAGAAGAGGATTTGCGCGGTTTCACTTTTTTGGTGCAGACCGGATGTTTGAGCTGATGTTCTTGCCCAGGTGGGCAGTTGAGGTTATTAGGCGGAGGAACAGAGTCGAAGAAACAGTCAAATTCAGAATCATTTGCTTTACGCTGGATAATTGGAGCAGATATAGTATATTTCGATCGTTCTCTAGACTTAGAGGGTTTGCGCGATCTTCCAGGTAAGGCAAAAATGTTGGACATGGATGAAATACAATTGTAGAAGATGTTACGAGAGAGTTTTCTGACTGATCCAATTGCCTATAAGTGAGATATGAATAATGATAGACGAAGTAAAATGTATAGCGGTATGGGTTGTGGTGGGATATATGCAGGAACCACAACACGAATTTCACGGCTTAAAATGGGTCTACCGAAACTCATTGACTAAATCCAAGAGTGACGTTGTGACTATCGTCGTCACAAGGGTTATTCTTACCAACACGCCACTAAAAAAAAGTCGTGGGTTAGAAGCTGGTGAGAAGAAAATTCTCATGCCCGTGGTGAAGGTCGTTGGCGACCTCGCTTCAAAGTATTTCTGTGACGAAATGCTGATTCTGCAACTGTCTGGTCGCATTATAACGGCTCAAACCTATGATAATTCTGTCGGTCTGTGGCGTTGCGACCAGAATTGCCACCGATAGTGGAAACCAATACGGACATTTTTAGGTTAGGATTATTAACACTTGTATTAATGGAAGTTGATCAGAACGGGGCCTCCAAACGTGTACAGGTAGGTGGTCGCGGGCAATGAGGATAATACAGTATCTACAGCGATATGGAAATGACGCTACTAGCATTCATCTCTTACATTTTTACCCATCCGAAAGTTGAGATATCAGGTCAACAAAGAAGTTGATCTTGCTGCAGAGCTGGAAGAATTTCTAAGGGCAAACCTGATGCAAATTCATGCCAACAATATTCTACGTAGTTACGACCAGAGTGGAAAGGTTGTAACCTTCTACAAACCTGGTTACATGTACTATGAATGAGTCCATACGATTTCCGCAGCACATACATCTTGTCTTTATTCATTTTCATTCTTTGCATGCCTTATATTTGCAGGCAAGAACTTGCATCTTCCGCTCACAAAGTCGTTCCCCTACTCTCATTCAAAGTGCCCCAGATACGCTCGACTGTAGAGACGACGGCCTCCCGGAGTGGCCCCTGCTTAATACATTCAAGATTCTCACAAATGTGGTAAAGCTTGCTGGCGCCCATAATGATCGCATCTTCTTCGCATAGAGTTGAATTATAGTATACCCATCTCAAAGCAGCTTCCCTGTGAGAAATACCCAGTGGTGATGAAAGCTCGCCAAGGCTAATTATTGCTTCCTGTAATTCGATATCCCCATTAAGTTCTGAAAGAATTTCCCAAGCATATGTGTGTTGCTAAATCGTATGCTAGAGGTCTCACGACTGGTAAAGAGTAGTGGTAGGCTGTGGGGGAAGTTAGACATGCACTCACTGGAAGGCATAGTATGGAATCCCAAGAGAGCGTAGTGTAGGTAACAACACCTTCTCCATGCCTCGAGTGACAATATTGTAATCGCCTTGGTAAACCGTTGTTTTGATATAATTGTTTTCCTCGCAAACCCTAACGAAATCACAAACTGATTCAGGTGAATAGTTGGAGAGCTTGAGCTACATTAGAATAGCAGGTATTGTAATAATGTTGGAGCTTGAAATACCCTTTTAAATACCCCTCTTTTGAAGGGTGAATCAAGAGCGGCGATTTGTTCATGCAACGGAATGCCCGGGTCAGACAGTACAAGACATTCATCTTGGAAACAAAAGATATGTTAGTAAATCTGCCTCTTGAACAAGTCACCTATATAACTACCTGTCCCGTTCCAAGTCTTTCTAAACTCTCGGAGATGGACGTTTCAATAGCAGAGCGTTCCAGTTCACTAGACCCAGCGCCAGCGCTAGGGTTCATCAGAATCTTAGTACTAATCGAGAAGTCTTGAGTAATAGCATACAAATTTCCGAGGAGTGTCTCGGGCATTCCAAATTTTCCTGGTGGGTATCGAGCAGCAGTATCAATTTGAGATATATCGAATTCCTTAAGTACCTGCCTCCTGCACATCCGAATACAAATGGACTTACATCGAAACACCATGTTTTTACAACCACTGGATACCCGTATAATCATGTATCTTCATTTTGTTCGGAAATAAAAGATCAGGCGAAAGTCGACTTTATTCATTCGAACTAAATACACAATATTGGATTTTTGGCTAGAGTTCCACACCCTTACAAATAGACAGGAAACCTAACCCGTAATTTCTCGCCGTATTTCAATATTGCCACCAAAACCAGACACATTACCAATGCAACGAGAGCCAATACCGAAGCGTCCCAACCAACCCCTAAACTTGTGAACAGGGATCGGCCAGCAAGAGGAAGAAGACCACCGACAATAGACGGCAAGAAGAATGACCCTGCCAAAGCAGAAGCGGCATGTTTGGAGAAAGCGTCGATAATGTAGAGGTTTCCAGATAGCTACCATTGTGGTATGAAGATTGTCTAGTCGGGGGTCTCCGGAAATTGAACTTACCGAAGTTGTGACCAGGCCTGCACCTAAAACAATACTGCCTAGTATTGGAACGATCCAATGTACCTTTTGCTCAGCAGCCCAGTCATACCAAAGAAGCCCAATGACAAACGTGGGGCCGCCATAAACCATCAGGACAAGACATGCTTCCGGGTTTGGTTGTGTATTGTACTTTCTAGCTTTAGACCACATAATTCTATCGCTGAGACCTGCACCGACTAGCATGGCTGCGGCAGTTCAAATTCCCGGTCCTATGTATGCTAGACTAGATATCCCAATACTGAAGTGGTATTGCTCTCCAAAAACTTGAGGAAATGTTGTGAAGATCAAGTAGACATACCCCCATACGATGGCTTGATAGCTTCAAATAAATGAGTCTTGAGTGAAAGTGGAGTGGTTCTAAATCACATACATCGCGAGATAAAGCGTATTTGGACTTTGAATCATAGCTTTCACAGGTCTCGGAAATGCGCGTATACAGTAAACACCGAAACTTTCGTGCCTGTCCAATCTATGCTGCCGGTCTGCTTGCAAAGCGTTTCTACTTTCCGTCTCAGAATTGTCCGGGCATGGGTTGCGCGAACAAGAAGAATACATAATACTGTTATCACACCAGGAAGAGGTGAGCATACTGCATTTAGAGGACTGTAGTTATGATCCATAAAACGCAAGCACGTAGATAGATACGATAAAAGATGCAAGAACTTCGTCATCTTGTTTCTTGAAGGTTGTCAAAACTGCGTCAGTTGCTGGACCCAATACAGAAGGAGCAAAAGGGCTGTAAATAAACTGTCATTAGTTTCACTTTTAGGACTAGCAGTGGGCATAACATACGATATAAAGTAAATGCCGCTCACAAGTCCGATGATTGCTACTTTCTTAGAAAACGGCCATTACATGGGATTTTGTGGATCTTCTGGGCTGTCCCATGTTACAGAATGAGATTCAAGGTTGTTGTTTGGCTTGACCTCATCATCCGTCATGAAGGGATTTTCCAAAGGCTGTGGTGAACTGGGTGAGATAGACTTTGATAACGCAGTCATGAATTTTTCTGTTGCAAATTGACAGGTGGTTTAGATTTCTGAAGCAGACGTAAAAACATGTGCTCGTAAATGACTTTTGATGGAGATTATAATCAATATGAGGAAGTTAGGCATAGAAAGGCTCAGTGCAATATGTAATATTCTATGTATGTAAAGTATGTACATGTAAGGTATTCAGATGTAGTGGCAAAGGATTAATATATCCTCAAATATTTATAGTTCCCGATAAGGGTGATTTAACCCTTGTACGGTAACTTGCTACGGCTCCTATTACCTCCAACAACCTTTAGCTACTAGGTACTTAGCCTCAGCCCCAGATATATTGTACACAGCCTAGATATATAGACATCATTACCCGAGCCAAGGCTCCTATGCATAGGATCCAAATGGAATTCAAAGCAAAAAAGCCTCGTTTATCGTCAAGTAAAATATTTCAGTGGTTATATTTTGAGATGCCGAAATCAAGATCGAAGTTGGAATTAGCAGTAACCGCCTTTCTGAGTTTCCCTGCCTAGGTATGTACATACTGCGTAGTATGATCTCATCAGTGAATATATCAGATTTAATAGGCTGGTTACGTTGCGCCGTGGTATTTCCCTATCATTATCACCACAAATTTAACATTTCGTGCAACATGTCAAATCATGCGGGATTTGTCCGAACGGGTTATTTCTTCGGGAGATAACCCAAACAAGATATTACCATCACATGCATGCCGTGCAGATTATCGACACTGCCAGGTACCATCTCGTGCAAGTGTTACTGGTGTCCTGACGACTGCAGATGGAAAACATGGCGACAGCGCTCCTCGTCTCGCAATACCCAAATATATATTCTAGGCTGTATCTTTCCTCTGATGGCGATCAAACTGACAGTTCAGTTATTCGCAAGTCCACTCATCAAACGTAAATTAAATCCCGATCTTGTAGTTACAGATTATGCCTCACATTGGTTCATGATAAAACCAAGTGGTCTCCAAAAACACTATTCGAATATCGAGGTGGATATTTGTCTCAACGATCGTCACTTCCAAATCCGTGTGCACCTGTCATATCAAGATAATAGACCTGTCTACGGGTTGCTTGAGAGACAGTTCGTCATTGAGAATTAGTATTCTTTTCCTTTTAGGGAAGCAGCGAGGCTGCTACTTACGAACTTTGGAGACAGATTGGGAAAGAATGCTCGTCATGCATCTCAAATAATATTTTGATACACATCATACCTCACGAAGCTGAATTGAAAATCGATCTCGTGGCATCACTCTTTGTTTTACTACTAACGTGATCAAATGTACCGGGCTCTTACTATTCTAATGATTCAAAGTTCGTCTGTCTGGAGTCTACGAACCCAAGTCTTCATACCCAAAATCGAGTTCAGACAAAATCTAAATATCTATCTTTCGGCCAACATTTATCTCTTGCGATTTCCGAAAAGATTGCCAAGCAAACTTTCGAACGTGGAAGAATATTGAGGATCCGGCAATTTGCACTGTGCTAGCGGTCTTGTTGCAATACAGGTTACTGGAAAATCTGGTAAATCAAATGTTGATTCCCAAGTCGATTCCGAATCGTGTAGCATTTCGGAAAGTAAGTACGAGAATCTGGGATACACAACCTTATCTAGGGCGTTTTCCGCATGCACTTGGCAACGGCATTGAGCTGCGCGTATTTCCATGACACTCATGTATGTTTCAGTATTCAAAAAAGGTTGGCTACTCATTGTTCGATTAAACAATATATACCGGTAATTCTGCTCATTTTCATCCTTCAAACTATTTCCGGGAAAGTTTCGTTCAAGCTCACATGATGTTGTTGTTTGCACCATCAACGAGAATAAATTCCTACAATCGATTTGTATCCATGGCAGTAGGGCTGGGCTCCTTCGTATGTCCCCCCCCCCCCCTCTCTCTCTCGCTAAACTCAAATCTGCTGTTGTTGACGCTTGAATTAGACATATGGCTACTGCTCTTCGATACTTACCAGCACTATTGGACAGCCAGGATGGTACGCCTATTTCAAACTTCCTCAAATACACGAGCCTGGATATTCAACAATTACCACACATGCAATTGCAACTGCCAACGGACTATATAGTACGGGCGGAGCCCTTGGCTCCTTGTTCATAATGTGGTCAGCTCAAGTGTATGGGCGAAGAACAAACATTCAGCTTGGTGCTTTTCTTGCTATCTTGGGAGGTTCCATGCAAGGAGGAGCTACTGCACTCGCGTAAGCTCATCACAATTCCTTTTGCCGTCTCGGTATATTACTTGCGCACCGTGGATTTCCTACACTTTTTGTGTCGATCAGTCGAGGTCGGCTTCAGTTAACCAAAGTCTAGTATTTTCCAGATTGGTCGTGTCGTTGCGGGGATTGGTATCGGAATTCTCGTTACCGTTTGTCCTATGTATCTCGCGGAGCTCTCGACTGCATACGTCCGCGGAGTATTTGTTGGACAGCATGCCATATCCCTCGTTCTGGGATACATGTTTGCAGGATGGATCGGATATGGTTGTTATTTTGCGTCTCGAATCTGCCCATCCTTCGCATGGAGATTTCCACTTTTATTCCAGTGCCTCGGACCACTTCTTTTGATTGTTTGTTCGTTATGGATACCTCAATCCCCACGCTGGCTGTTGTCCAAAGGGAGAACTGACGACGCATGGAGAATTCTGCGAAAGCTTCGATCGATGCCAGAAGATCCCAACGATGCTGTAGCGACGAAGGAATTCCACCAGATTCGTGAACAGATTCGTTTGGAAGGGGTCAGAGTCGCTTCTACTTGCCATAATCGTTGGCTCGCGGCGTGGACTAAGAAAAGCTACAGGAAAAGGATGGTTTTAGGATTTCTAACTCAATTCGGCGCCGAGTTTGCAGGGCCGCTGGTAATTGTGGGTTGCTAGACATTCCGATTCGTTATGGGATAAAAAAACCTTGAAGTATTGACGAATATGTCAGAATAACTACGCTGTAATTCTGTACACTGGATTGGGTGTATCTGGTTCCATGCCATTACTTCTATCGGCAGTTTGGCTAACCACAGCAGGTGAATAGACATATTTGCCTTGATTTCTCGAGATCCATGGTTTCACTAACAAGACTCCAACAGCTGTCATTCATAATCCACTAGGAGCTTGGCTTCATGATCGACTAAATTCTCGGAGATGGATGTTTATCGCAGGTCTTTTCGGATGCCTAATCACAACTTCTTGTCTCGTTGGAGTGTCCGCTATCTATGCTGGGACTAAGAATAAGACTGGCAATGCTTTCGGAATTTTCTTCATATTCTTATATCTCGCCTTCCAAGGGTACTATATTTCTCTGCCATCTTAAATGAATGTCCTACTGACTGTTCAAGAACATTTTGCGATACCACAATGTACCTTTACGTCTCGGAGATATTTCCAATGGAGATCAGGCCCATTGGCATGGGATTTTCGTTGTTCGGACAGTTCGCTGGTAAGTCAATTATGAGCATTTCTTGACCTGTACTAACCTGTTGAAGCTACGATTATCCTTCTCCAAACCGCGCCGATAGGCTTTGTGAATGTAGGGTGGAAATACTACTTTGTGATCATCGCATGGTGCATCGCATTCATACCTTGTAAGTGGAAACGTCCTTCCATTGCTAGCTTTATTAACACAGGTCAATAGTTGTTTACTTTTTCTTTCCTGAGACTGCGACATTGACCCTCGAAGAGATAGCGTCAGCGTTTGGAGACGAGGTTGCAGTGATTCGCCATGGATCTGTGCCGGGTCAGCGGCGAGATGCTCAACCAACTCTTCTTGCAATTGAAAATAGCCATCAAGGATCTGAATCACATTTCGAGGAGAAAAATGAGTCGGAGGAAAAGCAAGAGATATGATTGTGTGTGTGATGAGAGCTAGAAGTGCCCGGAAAAGAGTAAGATGGGTTTAATGGTATGCCTTTACTTTGTACGAAGAAGATGTGAAGTTTGATAAAAGTTACACGATAAAGATGTATCTATTTAGAAATTGTTTCTAGTTGCTTTTGCTGGCGAATTTGCTGCTTTAATCAAAGATTTGTAATTGACAGACCTTTCATCCTCTTTGCCTCAGAAATTGTGGTTCAAGTTTGTTCGTTGGCGCACAGGAGCGTGTGATTGGCAACTGCATTCAGTAGGGCCCAGAAAACCCGGCGGGTTCTGTGTTATTTGGACTTGTCCGATCCATGTCCTGACTATATGACCCGGTTCGTACTGGCGCGGAATCATGATAGTGGACCACCACAGCTAGTTACTACGTGCGTAATCTGGTTGCCTATGCCATTTCAGCATACCAGAGATTGCTAACGGCATCGTTTATACGCATTGGCGCGAACTCCACCCCGCCAAAACTCATGGACCTTATCCATCACCATTTCCTGTTTCCTATTTTCAACATCACTGTTCTAATTAAGTTAGGGCCAAAAATGGACGTCTTCAAGTTATTTAAGCCATTGCGATGATTTACACCGTATTCGCCACTAGGTTCCAGATCGGGCAGCCGAGACTAGTGTAGCTGCCGAAGGTATATATTCTTCACGTAGAAGGGAGGATACCGTTTCTTTAATATTTCAGCCCCAGAAACATAGCAAAGCTACCCTTTATTTTGTTTCATTCCTTCTGATCTAGGTTAGCTAGATTCGTTGCTATACTGAAAGTCATATATATAGAAACTCGGTTTCCAGCTCTTGATTCCTTTCTCTTTCCTCCTTAGCTTTAGATTCTAGGTAGAGAATTGAATCCTTTCATGACAGTCCTTCACAACTTCTATATGAGAAGATTTGAAAGAGCATTTGAGACGGAGGAGCTGGGTTGGTGCTCCTGAAATACCATCTACTGATATCAAGTGGAAGGAATGTGATTCGTTCTTTAGAGAAGTTTGGTCAAGACCATATTTTGTATGCTCAATTTCTGAATTTTAGAAAGATTTTTGGTGTTTATAAATGAGTCTAAAGGCATCATACATAGTTTATACTGTCATCCTTTTTGAGCAATATTCATTTGTTTCAAGTAATATCCTTTCTATTTGCTTGATCATCGCCCACTGCAGCTTCATTTTTATTTGACATTTTCTTTGTATTACTGTAAAGCTAGTGCCCTGCCCATGCTTTTCAATGGATGGTTGGAAAGATTGCTTGGTACATCAAAGGAGTTCAACCCGTTACTACATTATCTTAAAATCGCAGTGAATCGAGAAAGATAGAAAGATGGCCATCTTCTAAACCCCTCATGACTAGCCTTTATTATACCCACACCAATATCCTCATCATCTCTCAAAATACACTCCACATTACAACTTGTCTAAACATAATCAAAGTATGTGTATTCACATCGACTCAACTTGCGCGTTCTGCCCACGCATTATTTCAAGAAAGACCATTCCAGTGCGTCTAGCGTGCATTGACAGTTCAAGCTGCCGCCAATATTTACCCATCCTCCGCATCTCAGATGTGGTTTGCAAGGATTGTGGAGAGAGGCATGTACAAGTTCGAGTGGATATGAGCTGGAGATGAGGAGTTAGGCGAATTAAGGGAGTTGACTTATGCTGAGACTTAGTTCAGGTGGATAGTGAAGGGAATGCGGCGATACGCGATGTTGAGCATATTGAACTTGATAGATCGACTGGTCCTTAAAGGAGCTCGGTAATTCTTGTGTAGGACGATTGACTTACACTAGAATAACATCCTGGAGCTCATCCGGCCTCCATTCTTCCCCGTCCATAATCCCATGAACATAAGCATCTCCAATGAATCGATATTCATTCTTCATTCCAGTAGGGCGTAATATGTATGGTACTTTTCCACCTTCAAGTAAAAATATCTGATCGCCCATTTGCGCATCCATTGGTGCGAGACCTATCCATCTGGGCTTGCTGGCTATAAAGAACCTTCTCATATAAGTTGCAGAATTAACTATTGTATTGAAGTGCACAAGATCAGAGTATTCAAGTCCAAGGTTCGACAGCTCCTCTCTTCCAAAACCACCTGTTACAAATATATTCCACCATGCTCCAAGAAGTACCCGGTGTCTATAACTGCTCTCATCTATTCGTCTGAAACGTCTTGAGGTGACTAGGGTGAAAGACGCAGAGAGACTTTCAAAAAGAGCATCTCTGTATCTTTCACCTCTCAGTGAACAGGGATAGTAGTTATCAAGTTGAATCTCTCTCTGT
>JWJA01004768.1:0-13406 GCA_000812885.1 Lanzia echinophila
GTGCAAGACGTCGTCATTCTGGGAGCTGGAAAATCCGCTGCAGATATGGTGTACGGGGCGGCCAAGGCCAAGAAGAACGTATCCTGGATTCTCAAAGCTACAAATACGACTGGGCCGGGGTTTGTGGTCTCTCCCAAAGGAAAAGGTCCGTATAAGAATGCTTTTGAGATAGCCACGACACGTTTGGCTGGATCATTCTCTCCTTCCTTTATGAACGGCATCAATTGGTGGACGCGACTACTCCATTCGACAAGTTATGGGGTGAAGATGATGAATGCTTTTTGGGGTACAATAGATGAAGATATTCGAAAAGAAGCAGATTTTCGACGTGAGAGTCTTCAAAACTTTCATCTGTTGGAACCTCATACCTCGTGAGTCACTACATGCCCCCTTTTTATAACTCGGCCGTTGTATTAACCTTCGCCAGCCTCTTCTGGGAAAATTGTCCGGTAGGGCTTCTTAACCACGAGGACTTCTTTGATACCATTGCACAAAACGTTCGCATTTTCTCTGGGGACATAAAGTGCCTGAAGAAAAAATCCATTTCTCTGGATAATGGCGAGGAAATACCTGCCGATGCCATTTTGTGCGGTACAGGCTGGATTCCTTCCCATCAATATTTCTCTCAGGATCAATGCAGGGAGTATGGATTACCTTATACGCTAGATCAGGAGCCCGAAAACGAGAAAGCACGCTGGGAAAATCTTGAGACCGAAGCCGACCGTAAAGTTCTCGCTACATTTCCACAGCTTTCGAAACCACCTCCACACTACCACAAGCCTGTTACCCATAGTCCATTCCGGCTTTATCGAAATATGGTCCCAATCGCCGAATCCGGAGGTGCAATGGACGATCGCTCGATTGTCTTTATTGGCCAGATTGGAATAGCGGCTACTTTTTCAGCCGTAGAATGCCAATCTCTTTGGGCGACAGCATACTTAGACGGTAAGTTGCTACTGCCCAATGAAGAGGATCAGATGAAGGACGTGGCCCTTTTTACAACGTGGTGTCGAAGGCGTTACTTGAGTAGTGGTGATATGGGTAATAATCTGACCTTCGAACACCTTGGATATATGGACACTTTAATGCGAGATATGGGTTTAAGCAGTCATCGAAAAGGATGGTTCAAAGATCTCTTCGCTCCTCGATTCGCTAAGGACTTGGGAGGCTTAAAAGCAGAGTTTGGAACCCGGTTTGGATACGATGTAATTAGCAAGTAGGTACAGGTTATGAATGCAGGATACGTAATAAACCATGAGGTTGTGGGGGCACTAGCTCATCTCCGACGCCCACGAATCCTTCTCCGGTTTGGGAATTAGCTAGGTATTTTACCATTTTTGAGAAAATCAACTTTTAGGACCTTCATCCCAGCAGCAAGTTTGGCTCGTTGTGCAGCAGATGTCAATAATGCGGAGGGCCAAATGACCATTTCTCCCCTTGTAGTTTAAGCTACACTAGTACTATAGATCGCCGTTTACAACGCCCGTTTCTTACTAAATTCGAATTATTGGACCATGACTCGCAATCCTTTAGAATCAAGTCGCGGAAGTGGGATCAAGAAATCGTGTACTAGGATAACATCGCTCTCATCCGTCTCGAACAGTTCAAATTGCGGGCCACCCGGTCTAAACAAAACCGCAAGAAGCAAATACATCTCTGCATATGCCAAACTAAGGTTTACCTCCGTTAATACTCGTCTTGGCCAATTTGCTACGACTTCAGAGTTCAGGATTGATGAAAGAGAAGACTCACCTCATGCCCAAGCAATTCCTCGAGCCACGACTGAAAGGCACATAGTTTCTAGCCAGCAGAGAATTCCCTCGTTCGAGCCAGCGATCTGGGTCAAATTTAGATGGATTGGGGTACGCCTTGGGATCCGTGTGCATTAGATACGCCGACATACCAACAGGCACTCCAGCCGGTATCGTCCACTCCTTATATTGGATCGCGCTATCTGGAAAGACTCTGGGGAGTCGATGCATAGCCCCAAAGCTAAGTCTACATATCCATACCAGTTAGCAACCGTAGCATACAAAAAGAGTGAAGAGTGGATACCGAAGTCCTTCTTTAATGAGAGCAGTAAGATAGGGCAGTTTTTCTAGCTCGAAATATGAGGGTATTTGGTGTGGATAGTTTGCCATGATATCTCCAACTTCCTTTTGCAGTTTGCTCCTGATGCACTCGTTTGAGAGGACATAGTAGCATATCAAGTCGAGCGTCCGAGCCGTACTCACAGTGCCTGCTCCGAGCAACACTTGAGCTTCTTTACTGAGACGCTCCACTGAAAGTTCTGATTCTGGTAGCTCACTGTTAACGAGATGGCGAATGAGCGACCGTTTCGAACTTGTAGATTTAGCGTCTTGGAGCTTCCGGAGCTTTTCGTTTATGATGTGGCGGCCGGTTAGCTTGAGAGGTTAACATCTTTTGGGGTTTCGCGCTCAAGGGATAATTCACCTTTTTATATTCAATGTATTTCTTACTTCGAGGATCGACAATAGAGATGAGCCAGACTGGCACAAGGCTTATTATGCTGTGTTAATCAGTACTCGAGAATGTCCGACAAACTTCATGGAATGAATAACCAAATGAGCCATGGGAATCCCGTGAAAAGCGGTACCGATTTGGTGACTGTGTGGAGAAGCTCATACCTAAACCCAGTTATGATTATTCGGAAGAGGCTATCACCGTATACTCACCAATGTGGAGCAAAATCCGGGTCATCTAGAAACTCGTCTTGGTCTTCATAGCACACTTTTCCGATAACATCGCCACTAAAAGCAGAAAATGCGTAGTCTAATCGAATTACAGCGCCTCTTCCCTTCAGCTCTCTAAGCCGTTTCTCTAACTTGATCACCCTATCCCCCAATACAGGTTCTAATCTCACAACCCCCGCTCGGGAGAAATATGGCTCTAATGGCTTTCTGCGTCGTCTGTGATCGTCGTGGCCAGTGGTGAGCAAATGCGATCCTATTACAAGTACAAATTAGCACAATTAAGTAGATGCAGGACTCAATTAAGTGTACAAACCATCGACATCCATCCCTTTTCCGAAGTGATTGTAGTTGTCGGTTCGTCGTTTGCTTTCTGTGCAGTAGATCTCGTTGTAGAAAGCGGGATCGTGGAGAGATAGTTCGTCGGGGTTGATGCGAACAATTGGGCCTATCATTTCTCGGGTATTAGCGTGAGCTGATCTCTTGCATTCACGCAGGAGCAGACCGTATTTTCGGTGCATCTTCTCGATTTCGTAGATATATGCCCCTTTCTTGAAGTAGTCATAGTAAAATTCTAGCCATCCCGTCGCCGCAGCCAGCTTTGGGCCTGGAAAACTAGCAATTGGAGAGAACACTAAACGATAAATAACCATGGAAGCAATGTAGATTACGAGAGCTCCCAACAAAGCTACAATCACAACACTTGTATAATCATTGAGATCATTACTAATGACATAGTGCAAGAATGCCGCCATCGTAGATGAAAGCTCAATAAAAGCACTTGAGGCGCAGTCGATATTCAAAGTATCATCGATTGGACTCTGAGCTACACTGTATTTCTACAACGTGGTTTCTCACCCTACCGGGTGAGGTGGGTGAGAGTTTAGTCATGCACACAAGGTGCTTCGCGGTGTGGCAGTTATGTGCATTCGTTTGCAGAATACAAAATACCCCTCTTCTGCAGCGATATGGTATCGAGCCAAGGTTGTGTGTGTTAGTGCAGAACTTGTTACAAGCAGGGGGTATATTTGCGCTGCACACGTACCACGACGCAAGGTTGATTGCTTATGCGAAGAACAACATTGACCATTCGGATTTCAATGTTTAATTGCTTCCATGCAGTCTTGCGCTGAGCCAGCGCTAGATATATGATATTCCGAATACACAACTGACTTCGGACTTCTAATGTTACATAAAGCTAAAAGATAAGATTAGAACCGATATTCGAACCATTTTGCTCCAAAATCTCGAAAAATAATATCCAATGTTTTGATACATAGATTTTTATGAATTATAGTTCAGAAGTATATGGCCTCGATATTGCCGAAATAAGCCTAAAACGAGTACTGGCTTAGTCCCGGATCATTCCCAAATCTATCGTGAAGTTTTGAATTTTTAGTTGGTCACCAAATAAGTGACGTTGGTTAGATGGCGTGCAATCTGGCGAGAGGTGCATATGAGTGGTAAGGTGATGATGAGGTAGGTGACGGTGAGGTAGTGGATGCCACCATATCCCTCATCATCTTGTTAAAGAGAGAATCTAACGTCTGAATATGGCCTGCATATTACTACCTGTTTAACTTGGACAGTATCTGAAAATCTGTAGAAGACAGTGACTTATCTATAATTTAGAGCATATAGTCGTCAAAAAAAAAAGAATCTTTGCTATATGGAGAAGTTAAGTAGCTCAACTTTCATGAGCTAAATTGCAGAATGGCAAGTAAATGATTAAATCTCTCCGGTCCAAATTCTGACCTAAGGAGAGGACGTGCATAGGCTTCGATAGTAAGCACTTAAGAATGCAACCCGTAAATTAAACCCCCGGGCCTAGCTCTTCGCCGCTGTCGAAATGTCGAAACCAGACAAGTTATCCAGCACATCAAAGCTTTGAAAGATTAAGAAAACAGTCCATAACTCTTGTGAGACCGATCATGTTCGGCAATGTTGGAGTATGCCCCAATTTTGCGATGCAAGAATTCATACACTTGTATCTATTTTTTAGCTTCTTGTGAGAAGCCGTGTTACCTCCACCATTCTCTATTCTATATATACCCAGCATAGCAGAGCGGAGCTTGGATTACCTTTTTGCCATATCTCTTATCACGGTTCAAAGTCTGGGTGTAGTATCTCTTCTTTCTTTGACCACCGCGCCGTACCAGGTTACATTCTCAGACCACCAGTTCTAACCATAATGGAGACACCATACTCTCGACTTGTCGATCCGACAGATTATGAGACTCAAGGATTTTGCGAAGGGATACCTTTGCGAATGCATAAGCAGTTTTGCAGCGAGGATATCGGAAGTATTCGTTGCCAACGGAACTGGAATCGCCTTGTGGAGCCGCTGGGTTTCTACAGAGGGGGCTTGGGTGCCAAATGGAATTTCATGTCTTGCACTGTACCGGAATGCTTGCCAGAAAGACTGGAGATTATTAGCTAAGCAAATGAATTTGCCTTCTTGTAGCATGGCATGCCTACGAATGAAACATGACTGAGGAAAGTAATGTCCTAATTGCTGCGTAGATAAGACTGAGAATTGTAATCATGAACAGGTGAGGGGAGTGGAATTTCTAGAACAAAGTGGTAAGTGGTCTGACAAACGAAAAGCTGGATGTTTCTGATGATACTTTGCAATCTGCCTTCTTAGAAGGTGCAAGAAGCGACTCAATATCAGCAAGGGATGAGGGGAAGATGCAGATGCAGGCAATACTCTTAAAGGAGATGATGGCAATTGATGAAGAGAGGGCTCAGACAGCAATGAAAGGTTGGGTCGAGTTTCTGCGAAGTGCGGGCGGCAGACAGTATACCACACACTTCGCCAATCTACAGGCGTATATTCCTTATCGGAGTATGGACGCTGGGAAGCTAGGTGACTCCACCCGGATAAAATATAAACATATAATGTTAATGAAGTACTAAATAGGTTCTGGTATGGCATCGTTACGTTTGTCATGGCCATCACGATCCCAGATCACGAAATGGAGATCTGCGATAAGTTGACGATGCCAGCTTGGGCAGCCGCTGCCCTCCAAGACAACATTTTTTCTTGGCCTAAGGAACGCGACAACGCCATGAGAGCAGGCCGTAAGGAAATTGTCAATGCGGTATGGGTATTGACGAACGATCATTCCATCAGCGAGGATGCTGCCTTGCTGAAACTGAGAGGAATTACTCAAGACTTCGTGAACGATTATGTAGCAATTGCAGAGAAAGAGATGAAAAACGAAGAATTGTCTTTGGATTTGAGAAGGTATTTGTAATCTTTCCTATGGAGCCTGAGTGGAAATGCTGTTTGGAGTATCACATGTCCAAGATACAATGCTGGGGAGGTGTATAACGAGTCCCAGTCAGCCTTGATGGACTGGAATCATGCGGCAATGAAGGAAGCAGCGATCGAGCCAAGCACTTTAAATGGTAGAAAAACCGTGGAGGTTGAATTGTAGATGAGGCTGGTGGTCAACAATCTTTTTGAAACGCTGATTATATTTGAAGGAGGTGTATATGGACCGATTAAATATTTTACTGGCCTAAGGCCGGGTGCTTGAAGATGTGTCAATAACTAAACAGGGTCACCGGGAGTGAAATTTCATTCATCGAGATGAGAGCTTAACCTTAGTCAGCAATTTCCGATAAGTGATCAGCGGCATCTACCCAAACTCAAAACTCCGCCCTCACTTCAGATCAACTCCATTACAACTACACTTCACAACAATTACAAGTACCTATCTAAAAGATCTACTGAGTTGGCCACACATCGAGCTGAGCTTAAGCAAAGAATTTCAGTCTAAAGTGGATGGAGTAGTATTCGTTATTTCGGTGGGCATGAAAAGAATTAAAAATCTAGAATTCGATGAATGTTCAGAGAAATTACCTAGTTTGGCAATTTTCGAACTTCGAAGTTAAATCATCTACAGGCCACCTGCCGTATCACTACCATCAGCAATCCCAAAATAGAATGGTTCTCCGGTTTGGGATTGCTCTATTAGTTGTTTGCCGCTTCCCGTGCCAATTGCAATGATTGGTACGAGTACGATGTCTGCATTGCATCTAGCACCGTAGTCAGGATGCCAAAAACCATAGTCATGATAAATATCGCGACTGCGAACCAGAATGTCCACCATTGCATGCGATTCCTACGATCCACCCAAAGCTGCCTCCAACCAGGTCCAGGAGACTGAAACTCCAGGTGAAGACGAGCGAGACGATCCCGCCAATGATAGAAATCATCAAGATAAATGAACGAAGGATATCTGGAAGGTTGATCGAATGCTCCGATGAGTCCGGCATTGCGAAGGTATCTCTCTGTATGAATGTCCCACGCAGGGAAAAGCAATTGCAGTGACAGTAAGGTTTCCAGGACAATGGAACTTGGCAAGATAGAAGAGCTATTCATAAATGAGTATTTGCACTTTCATCCACTGTTCATGGCTAACCTTTTGATATGGCTCTGGAGACAGGCAGCCAAAGAATATACCATCAATGTCCGATGCTCGATGTCAAATCTGAGGTGGTCTTCGAGCTGAAAAGTCCACTGTATCCGTATACCGCAGATGCGATGCAAATTCACTGCAGTGAAATTACTTTCGATCATCGTATTGGATTCAAGTGCTCTGGCAATTCTCGGGCCTGGGAAACTCTTCATAATGAAATCTCGGATTCCAGACGTATCATCCCGTGCGATTGTTCTACTAGCTGGTGCAAAGGTTTTGGCTTGAATCCGAATAGTCAACCACAACCGAAGTGCCAAGTCAATGGTATGGTTTGACTTCTCTATATCCTGGCCACTGTACCAAGTATATCGCTCTAGTGAAGCCCGTAGTGTTGGGCGGGTAAAATTATGGTTTCCAAGGGACCATAAAGTGTCGACAACGTCAAGGATGTCCTCGTGCGTCTCGGCGCTTATTGCTGCCGACTCTTTCAGCATAACTCCCAGATACAAAGATTGACAAGCTGCATTGTAGGAATCGAAAAACAACTGGTAATCTTGAAGATTTATCGAATACTCCGGTATTCTCCAATAGTGGTTGACTATCTTAATCTGTAAGTCATTGGCGGGGCTGCGATTTAAATTTGTACGCTGCATTCTTAACTTGGAGTTCAGCATCGACCGAATTGGTTTTGTGATGAAAGTTGACTTGCAAAGAAGAGACCAGTCTTCATGTTTGTTTGCTGATTTTCCTAGCCTTGAGGATAAGCATATTGCCTCACCATTTCGCCTTGCCATTTTGGGCGCTTCTTGGCTTTTTTTTTCGGGTGGTGGGTAACACAATGGCGCAGTGCTGACAACAGGGTCCCAAATCCTATCTTAAGCTATTTGCAGGGACGACTAGGGATAAAACCAACCGCCTCGGATGCACACATCGTTTTGAAACTAGATTTCTGCCGTGCTTTTGAAAATCCAGAAATCGCGAATCAAGACAGGAGTTTCTATCTCTTACGCCCAGAGATTGTGTCGGCCCAACCCACTTCATCGCTTTCGCCCCTACAAAATGGTTCCGACAAACCCACTTGACATCTAACAATTTGACTAAAGAATCTGCCATACTATCAGAAAACGATGTTAACTCTCCGAAATGAGCGGCCAAAACTGGAGCCTCGTGCAACATGCCCAACGGACACATATCAAGCATTGAACGAAATTCCGCCGCTTCCGAAAGCGCCCGAAAATGACAACATGCTTCCAGCGTCCAAAAAGCCGCCACGATTGGGATTGGGGCTTTTGAAGCGATTTAATTGGCAGCGAACTGTTGATAAAACTTGCGAACCTGTATCAAGATCTAAACAACACATTGACAAAATCACCTTGGTTCCCGATGTCTCATTTGCAGCCACCACTCCAGGTCCTGCCATTATCTCAGTCGAAACGCTTGATCGTTCTCCCGTGGAGGATACATCTACTCAGACAGCAAGCATGATTAGTGCACCACGCGATAACAACCAGCACATACGAAGATTGAGCCATGATTGTTATGTATCATTGAACAATGTAATGGACCCGAAGCTCGTGGAAGAATTCCAATCGAGGTGCAAATGGCGTCTGGAGGGTTTCTTGCAACATCTCCCACTTCAAGATCGACGGGTTATGCTCGATTGTGTACTCACTAGGGCACGCCCTGGTGAAGCGTTTCATCCTACTATACTCTTCCTATGCCTCAATAGTTTTCAGCAAAGGATAATAAGTGACGGTTTGAGCAAGAGAGAGGGACTCATCCCATCTCAATTCCAACATCGGATCATAGTCCAAGAGATCGACTTTTGTTCCATTACCACACAGGATTCCTCTGGTAGCCCTGTTGGACAGGCCGTGCAGGCCAGATTCGTTGATGATGGGTCTTTGTGCGGAGTCTTGAGCCATCTTGCAGAATATAAAGCTCATAGGATGCAATGTACGCTTGGTGGTCTGCTTCTCATCGACGGTAAAGTTTATGCATTAACAACAGCACATTCTTATATCAAAAGGCTCAACACAGCAGACCCCCACGACTCTTCCGGTAAGGCTATAGTTTTAGTTGCTCTTGCTGTTTGCGAATTGCCCTAACGCATCTTTAGATTTCAAGTTTGTTGGGAATGTAAGCTTTTTAAGTTTTACAGAATCACTCGGAATCGTCAGGACCCCAGGGCGTTCATATGACCAAGATTGGGCTCTAATAGCAGTTCAGTCGTCAACCGACTACAAGAACAACTATCGCTGTAGCGAATCTTCTCAGAGAAAGTCCATCGATGGATTCATGAAGATTTCTGAGCTGCATCCCGGTCCTGTTAGTATAGTATCGGCTTTAAGTGGCGTTTGTGAAGGGTTACTTACGGAGAGCTTGGGGTCACTCATGCTTGGTGAATCTTGTTTTGAAGTGAAATCGATTGTTCTTGATAAAGAACTAGGTAGGCTATTCTAATGTATTTAATTTCGTAATTTTTAACGCTAATTGTATCTCTAGCTAGCGGTGACTCCGGATCTTGGGTTGTTCGGCATGGGAAATTATGCGGATACATCGTCGCCAGGATGGTTGGACAACCATGGGCCTATATGATTGCAGCGGAGTCTGCATTTGATGACATTACACACTACCTGTCTCTTCATTCCGACTCAAAACCTCGGGTGCTAACTACTGCGGCCCTTGATAATGTAGAGAGAGCTACTAAATTAAGGCAAGAGGGCGATGATATATCTGCTACTGTCCAGGTCGGAGAAAATGATGTCGAAGATCCTGAAACGACCGCACCCTCCCATTGCCATATCCAAGATCAATCAATAGAGAACGATGGGAACATACCTGAAGAAATGGGATATGGGAATCCAGGAGGAGGGACTTTATCCACTCCACCTGGGAGGCCCTTCGAGTTGAATGAATCCCATGCCGACGTGGACTCTATATACCGCCAGAGTACTGACTTGGATTCTGGAATGGATAAAAGCGTTTCGGAACAAGGCCGAACACCACTCCTTTACTCAATATCCGCTCCGAAGTATGCAACAAGCAAAAGTATGTGGGGAGCCTCGAGAGTTGTTGGAGAAGGACCGAATTCTGGATCCAAGTCAGACACGAATTCGAAGCGTGGACATATGGTTCCGGAGCGGTCACAGCGCCCAATGTTGACCAAACGTCTTGGGCTTGTGATTACTATAACAGGAACCTGTGTGATTCCATCCATATCTTCGTCGCTCATTGTCGTAGACCTTATGCCGAGAGGCGAAGATCATTTTGGCTCGCAACTAGCTTTTGGAGTTTTGGCTTCTTCTGCATACGGCTTTGGAGGTATTTTAGGTCCAGTAATCAGTAGAGTGACCTCACGGATGTTTGGTCGTGTGCCGGTTCATTATGTGTGCAATGTCATATTCCTAATATTCACCATTAGCTGTTCAATGGACTGGGGGTTTGGGATGTTCATCACATCTCGTTTCTTAGCTGGTTGCTTTGGAAGTGCTGTCCTGTTAAACAGTTTGTGATTCGTCCTGCCCTGTGATTATTCATACTAATGGTACGTAACAGGCTCAGAAATAATTGCACATGCTATAAATGTCCAACATCGAGATAGAAGGTCAAGTTTCCAGCCTCGAAATACTACGATGCCAAGGTATTCGAATTTGATTTTAAAGTATGGCTGGCTGTTAGATGTTGGGATGGGGCCCTTTGCTAACAGATTTCTCCATGGTTGGGTGATGTTGTTTAGGGTCTCATCCATAATCCATGGGATCACCTTATTGATGGGGGTCGCCTTTTTGCGAAATGAGTCGTCATATACGGCCGTGAAGAGCAAGATGCGTATCTCGTTGTCATGGACCTCCAGGCATTTTCCCGCTTTGCTCTCCGCTTCGAAAGACTTCTTAGCTCAACCAATAATCATCTTATGCCGCTCACAACTCGTCTTCGCTGGAAGCTTCTATATAGGATGCTCCCTGGGCCTCCAGTATCTTTTGCTATATAGTTTAGGCTCGTTGATAAGGAGAACAAAAAAAGACGGTTTTGGCCCAATGGCGGCGGACGTCTCGTATGTGGCCCTGGCCATTGTATCAACTATTAGTCTTACGGCCCTCATACTCTCGAAGTTTGTATGGTACCGTTGGGGTTGCTCTCACAAGCCGAACGTCAGTAACTCTGGAAGTTCCACGGTTGGAATGATCTTATGGTCTCTTCTCATCATTGTTGGGTACTTGCTATGTGGCTTATTTTTCTTGAGCGCAGACAAACATTTGATTTTAGTGCTTACAGGCACATGCATTGTTTGTTTTGGCAATATTCAAAATCTAGCACTTGTGCAAAGCTATCTCATCGAGATCTTTCCAGAAGAGGATGCTATCGAAACGGTCCTCACTGCGAGTTTCATATTACGCACACTCCTCAGTACGATTGTCTTATGGGTAGGGGGGCTTGTATATCACAGTTCTCACATACGCCCAGAATGGACGAGCGGTGCGCTAGTTTTCTATACCATGGTTTTGATGATTATCCCATGGAAATTGCATCACAATAAGTTGAGGTGGGGGCAGATAAGTCGATGGCCAAGAGCCTCGACTCATGATTACATACCTCTAGAAAGTTTCGAATTGGAAGATGTAGATGTAATTGGACCGTCAAGTTCCAGTTCATCTCACGCCGGTTGATTGTTGGTCGATTCCTATCTACCAAGATTGCGGGCTGGCCTGTTTACCCAACTCGCTTTCTCGGATTTCCGTATCTTGATGCACATAATGATATGGCTGCACCGCGTTTATTCGGAAGTCTGCCTCCACCACCCACCACTCACACCCGTCCCTAGACCTCGGTGTTGTCAAAGCCATCGGGTGAGCCTCTCGCCAAGCTCTCATAATCCCTTCCAGTGCATGGCATCTATACATCCAAAGCCAGGCAGCTATCACTGGCTAGGATGAGCGCTACTAATATGCATTCATGGTTGAGTATAAGTGGAGGAGTGTTAGGGGTGCATAGGGAAATCTATCGACTTGCTATCAAGTTATCAACGCTAAAATATCATGATATACTTGTACAAGACAACAGAAGGGGATTTTCTATAATCCATGATATCGATACCTGTCCGGTATGGTAATACAGCGATGGAAAGTACCCATCCTATCCTTTAATTGGGCTAAGGAAAGGAAAGGAAGAGCCAGCATGCAGGAGAAGAAGGGGAAAGAAGACCTACAAATCTTGAAGAAAGGAGAAGAGAGGCGAGGCGAGGCGAGGAAGGAGAGGAAGATTTGCAATGCGATTTACACTGATCTAAAAATATGAAGCTACATATTTCAAGATCTGAATTTCAAGTCATAAATCTTTGTTGGCGGTATAAAATTCTTATTCTTCCTATTTCCTACTATTGTGCTTGGATATTTATTACACTACGTAAAGATCACACTTTACTTTCTTTTCATTTCTATTTTAAAAGGCGGGGGAAAGAAAGAAGCAACCATTCGATGTCTTGGTATGGTAAGATATGGGAAGGGGGAGGATAGACATTTGAGGACACTAGTATTAATCCCTCACTACCTCACCAGCATCACCACCACCACTACTCTAATACAATAAGTATATCCTCAATATTTATCCACCTCACCACCTCACTCCACCACTCATCAACCCCAGCCAACAAACAACATAACCCTCCGTTCCAAACTTCCAATCTTCCAATAACATTACACATATACATCAACCAACCAACAATCCATCACTCGCTCGCTCACTCACTCACTCACTCAAACTCAAAACACCTCCCTTCAATTTACCACCCTACCCATAACTTTTTTGTATTTATCAACCAATTAATCATTTATTCAATTAGCAGCAGCACCGTCATTCTGTGTGACGATACTATTTATTTACAATATAGTATAAATCGGAAATCTCTCATACTCATTAGGTTACAGTAGCAGAGATATTCTATTTAATTTCATTCCCAGCGGCGGCATAAATGTGATGTGGGTTTAATTATGAACTGAACTGAAGTGCACTTGCTGCATTCCATATACTATTCCACTGGTTTTGGTTTTGGATTCATATACTTTTGGTTGGTTTATATATATTGCCATACTAAATATACCTAATAGTATTATAAGGAGAAATATTGCACTATCACCATCAGTTCCCCTAGGGGTGATAATATATTATATTTCTCTACACACACAACATACAAATTCTTCTACCGAATCCGAATCTAAATCTAAATCCAAAAACTAGAACTGAGCCTTCTTAGAAGGTGCAAGAA
>JWJA01004769.1:0-12156 GCA_000812885.1 Lanzia echinophila
TATTTTTAATCCCCTTATAAAAAGCTCAAATTTGCATTTTTCGCTTTTTATATATGGTAAAAAATAATTTTTGTTGTGGTTTTGAGTGTCCATATTTGTATCTCTCAAATTACACCACACATCGCCGACGTATTGTTGTGGCTCACGCAAGTGAATGATCATCGAAGTTGATTCACCAACCTCGACTTATACTACGAGAAATGGCGCTGTGTTCCGTTCCCGGATTTAGTTCCGAGGAAATTGGTACCGCATTCGGTCATCGCAATGGACTGTACGGATGGAAATGTTGAGTTATAAGTCAACCAGCGAGAAGTTTAATTTCAGAAATATACCAAACAAGTCGGGATTCCTCTGGACTTGTTCGATGGAAACATTTTTGTGGAAGAAAAAGACAAGGTTGGATTTACTCGCGCTGTCCATGCTGCATACTTGGGAGATTTCCGATGAGGCAAAGAAGAACTTGCCATCAAACGTACTTTACGCCACTATTATGAGCTACATCGTCACGTAGTCAAGATTGACGAGGATATTCATGTCAGTATCCATCGAAATGTATAATGATAATGGTAAACAGCTTAAAAATCGATAATGGAGATAGGATTTGACAGTGATGTAGGGTTCAAATAATGAAAACATGTATATCTCCCCGGAGTAGTGCCTGAGAGATTATGGAATTGAAAATCAGTGACAGAAGCGCGAACTGAACTTGTAGATGACTTCAAATTACACGCTCTTAGGGTATTCTTCAGCAAGCTACTGTTTTGGTGGCATATTCTGAGAATAGTGACTGCGCTTCCATTTTATATTGAAGTGGATCAGAGGAGGTAGATCGGGTGGGACAAGGCTATTGGGTCGAAGAACGCAGATCTCCATCTTGTGGAGTGAAGCTAGAATTTCAGCATGGGGCTTAATCACGTCTTTTCACTCGAAACTTGATAGGTGAATGGTGATATGGGAGTGAATGAATGAGCCAGAAACCGGAATCATTCCCATGAAAACATAGTTAATACCTTGGATCAGTATCCACTACTGCTATGCAAATTCTATATAAACTCTCCATCCCTACTTTTTGTTTTCGTTTCGCTAAACTACAGCCAGTATCATGGTCGCCTCCTTCATAGGATTTCGCAAATCCCATCTCAAGCAATCCTAAAGTTATTAACATGTCGTCCAAAATTAGTCTTATTTTCTGATAGGATAAGTAGACTTCCATTACGCCGACGATAAACTAAATAACATGACGATCATAATGAAATTCCAATCTTTGACAGCAGCAGAGATAGACTTTCAGCAGCAATGCTAATATCACACAACAACTTCCACTCTCCACAGCCAAGACAGGAATTAGAAACTGGAGACTCATTTACGCCGTAAGCTGATCCGTATAAAATCGGTACATGAATTGTGCGTTGACCCATGATGACAACTCTTGTTCTATTGCTCTAGGAGCTCTAAAGATAGTTGAAGGTATGTGAGGTTGGCTTTATAGCTTTGGGGGGTGGGGAGGGGAAGTGGAGAAGTGGATCTTTGGGGGTGCAACATGAACGTATGAGTTATTGTGTTACGTTGGCAGGGAAGGTGATATTGTGAGAAGTGGAGTTGGAGTGAATGATTTATTATGTGATAGATCGATCGAAGAGTAATTGGTGTGAGTGGATATTAGAATATCTAAGCTACTGGACTAGTCTCATGGAATGTGTATATATATCTCGTTATATTTCTCTACTTCCTTTGCTAAACCAATACAAAAGTCTGACTGGAGTTCTTGCAAAGGAGCAACTGGTGGGGATCGATTTCATGTCGTGCTATTCATTCGTACCTTTTTACCAAGCCTAAAATCTCGCAGAACCAGCATCGCAATGCAATACTCAAGAAAACACCACCATCGACACTAATATCTTCCAACGACGACAATAACCAGAAATCTGAAGTAGCAATAAGAATCGAGCAGCAAGATATCCCCATCCGCTCTTTACTGCCGTATCTATAACATAAACAATAAATCTGTTTGGGCATGCAGCTTCCGTGAATACCAGATCCAAGCAACAGGAAGGACAGAAGCCCATTATAATATATCTGCATTCAGGGAGTGTGCTTGGAGTCATCCATAGAAGTTGTGCGAGAGGTTTTTATACCCGGGGAATGAAAATGAAGTGGGGCTTTGAAAAGAGGGGGGGAACTGGGATTAAATAAGGTGCGGATCATGGTCATTTGGAAGATTGGGGATGCATATGGAGTAAATGGGTCAATAGGTGAATAATAGCAGGGGCTCATGAGCGGGGAAATATAGTGGGAAATGTGTATAAAAGACACTATTTGGCAAGTAGGAGATGGCATACAACTTCTACACCCATAACGCGAATATCTCGACAGGGATATGACATCCCATTCTTCAAATTGCAGGTTTGGAAGTTTGAATGATCTATAAACTTCTCTCCAAGTTTCAATATCAATGATCAATCCTTTATTGTCACAATCCATCTTCGTCATCTCTTCACCCTCATCCCGCAACGACAGCGACAATCTTTGCTGTCAAAATAAGCACGCATGAAAAGGTGAAAATTCATGAGATTGCCCGAATACACATTAATCACATTGTACCTCGAAAGAATACGCACCTCTACGATATTATACCCAATGCGAGTGAGTATATTGTCGGCTCTGGGATAATTCCCATCGTTGATTCCAACATGCAATTTCATAGCGCGATTGCAGAACTCAAGTGCTGTAAAGCAGGAGGCTTTTATATTGGAGATATCGGGTGGGTGGGGCGGAGGGGATGCGGGATGGGAAATGGGATATGGATGTCATGATAGAGAGAAAGGAAATGAGAATTGAATTGAACTGGGAATTATTATGGAGTATTCTTTAGCAGATAGTTTTAGGCGTCTATAAATTGGTCGTTTCTTCTCAGGAGTTATTTGCTGCATACGCAGAAGGCAATATTGCGAAAAGTCCGGAAGGGCCGTACCATGATATCTCCCAAACACCATAGAATGCTAATTCAAATCTTTTCTGTGAGTAAATCCTTCAACTAAGGCAGTATCTTTCACTCTCTAATCGAGGAACAGGTTATGAAATCCGGCGACAGTGGCATGGACCTCGACAGCGATAGCGCAAAATACAAGAACAACAACAATAACAAACAAAATTTATCAACAACATCTGACCTAAAGAATCCAGAAATCCAATCCCCCCAACTCAAAATATGAAATAATCCACCGTTCGCCGCGCACCAGCCAGCTCCTTGCAACAATCTCCGTATTCCTCAACCCAAGACAATTAATTAGGAACTCATTCCTCGAATCGATCCTTTAATAAAGGTCAAGATTTCTTTTGGTATGTAGAGAGATGGTCTCTATACACTAATTCCGATGCTTAGGGAAGATGCAAAAGAGTGGAGAAACTGGGATCCATAATGTAATGAATAGGGTAGAATATATTCCTTTCACTTTTAGGGCTCCAAAACGAAGCTAGCGGCGCGGGAAGGATATAAAAACCCTCTTGATCGATTGAGGAGGAGAACGGTATGAGCTACGAATGTTTACCGACAAATTGTCAGGCTGGGCTGTCGACAGAAACGCAAGAACCGGCTTCTTCTTAACTGCGCTTCTGTTTGAGGCGGGGGGGTTTCAATGAGTGGTTCTGGTGGTTGGGATGGTAAGGTTACTGTCGCCATATGTTGCTGTTTTGTTATAATTGCTCTACTACCGTTATGGTGTTAAGCGTCGCTGTCAAATACCCACGTCATGAGCTACTAACCAATCTAATATTGCAAAAGAAAAAGGATCACAGGTTTCAAGGCCTAAAAGTCGTGGATTTGGATGAATTAGGATCTAGCTGGAGGATTAGCATCTCATACTCAATGGCACAGCCATGATAACTTGAGGTTGTTGTGATACTAATCTTTAATGAGCGCTATATTGGAAGTAGAGAGATATTTATACTTTTACCGCCTGGGTGAACTAAAACCCACGTGGTATAAGCTAGGAATGTAGACTTCCATGATTTATGTAGGTTGTGAATAGAATGAGGGGCTGGGAAAGGTATATAAAGCCAAGGACCTGCGTCTCTTTGATTTTCTATCATATGCTCCAGGAAATGCGGGAAAGATATAAGGCAAAGTGACTGGGAAATTCGAGTAAATATCGGAAGCAGGTTCGGATAATTGCATTGTGATTAAAGTGTTTGACTATTGAGTTTACCTCCAGGGTTTGTAGAGGAATTGTGTAGTGGTGACAAAACCTAATGCTGTCGATTAGCGACGGTGATGGAAGAAACTAGCAGTAAAAGTCGAGCCTGGGACTAGAAGGGCGGGTAAAAGGTAATAAAACGCGGCTCGATGTGCATTCTAGTGTTCTTCGTATTCTTTGAATTACCATTAAAGAGATCACTGCTCCGTTCTCGCTGGTTACCATTCCACACTGTTGTTGTTACCATTAAATAAGACCAATCTTCACCGCCAAACTTCCTCATCCACGCCACTCATCCTCACTCTAGTACCGGTGCATAAAAACCAGGATCCCATTCATAATCGGCCACCCTGGAGCTAAAATGCACGATATCATCGAAGGGCGTGCCCCGCCAACAGTGGCCTATTCGATCCTGAGATATTCCTCGACAGGTACCTTTATTTTGGCTGGTTTTGGTAAGATCTTGCAGTACATGCGGTATTTATACTATTGTTAACTTAGGGAAGATGGGTCGAGGATTCAATCCAGGCGAAGGACGTGGATCTTTTGTGTATGGAGACGATATGTGGGTCGAGGTTCGTAGATGGACTATTTATCTGTATGCACACCAGCGAGTTAGCTTTTGAACATGGAAAAAGTATAAATACTAAAGATACTCATGTCCGAAGTCTGCAGACGTACTAAACCAAGGACTGCGGAATATACATGGAGAGGGAGAGCAACCAGCGGGAATGCAACGTCAATCCAAGCTAGAAGATTTCTCCAAGTCCGTCCCGCCAAAGTATACGCCGCTACGTATCAGATCAGTATTCCAATCTGCGTGTTAATTGATTGGTCTTAAAACGACAACGACGATAAAGCGCGACACAATCAAATCAAGCAGAAAGTTCCAGACACAAAAGACTGGCTTCGAGGCGAAATAGCTAGCTTGACTGTATTGCAAGTGAGCAACGAAGAGAGTGCAGAGCCATGCGACCCACGTATCAAATGTTAACATGCGTATACTGTTTCCCTGTTAGAAATCCGGGAGACTTTTATACCTAGACGCAAGCGCAATATCGATGTACATTGATTTGTTTCCACAATTTCTTTCTTGTTATATCTCCCGCAAAAGTCGAAATGTCTTCCTTCTATTTGAATAAGTGAATACTGGAGATCCACACTGACCGGGGGAATGGTATAAAAAGTAGAACTCTGACCTGTAAGTAAAAGATACGAAAATGGAAGCCGTAGAAGTTCGACACAATGTGTTATTCTTGAAATGCCAGAGAAGGTGTCCATTCTACTTCCATGTCCTTGCAGGTCATATTAGTCCGAAATCGGCTCTTTACCGTTGTCGGTATATCAATTTATCATTGCTTTTTTGATGTTTTTGTTGCCAATGTCATTTTCGTATGGTCAGCAGTTATAGTAAACAAAAGAAATGAAGCATACATCAGACAAAAATACATCAATTGACGAACCCTTACTTGGACATATTTACCCTGCCATATCTTCTCAACCCAAATTCACATAAATCATGTTTTTCGTCAGGGAATGGGTGGGCATGTACCCTTTAAAGCGTAGAGGGGAAGACGTTTTTATATAATCCTGGGATACGGAGGATATGGAAAGGAATCAATGGGGGGTGGGTAAGTGGATCTACGATTGTCAGATGTGATCTATACAGAATAGAATTCAGAAAGTAGGCTGTGGATTCTCATCATCGAGCTCATTGGTGAATATTACTACAAAGTTCAAAATTACTGAGTCGTTTGTTGTAGTTGGAAGATAAATAGCAACCATTCTTCCAAAGAATCTCAGATCAAATTATGGCAAAAGAGAACAGAGGAAAGTATTGGAAGGGGAGAGATAGGAAAGCAGGTAAATAAACAGAATTGAAATGCATGGTAGTTTGTTGTGCCACTTGCGAGGTGAAAGTCGAGGGAGATATGGCATCGATGTAATTTTTTTGATGTAAAGTGATGGTGCTTGATTTGACAGCGTACTTCATTTTTCTACCTTGAGATTTATGTTGCTATGCGATCCCATATTATTGCCATAATAAAATATAGTTAATCACCTTCTGCTGTAAATCACTCAGTATTCTTAAATATGGTATAAAAAATCCAACAGTGCATAGGTACCAGACATCTCAAACCATGTCGACATTCATCAACACATCATCCAAGAAGCACCACAAGCCCTCTCGATCATGTCGCAAATGTATTTCCTATCAATGAAAATGATCTCTTGTCTTTTTCTCACCTTTGGAAATGCGTCTCCACTCGCATTCACTCATTGTCGTCACCTACCCAGCCACAGCCACTCACCTTCATCCTCATTTCGCCTAATCCAAATCGCCTATATAATATCAAAAAAGCTTCCGACCATCGCCTTCGGGCATTGTGGGTTGATGGTCTAACGGTAAGTATGCCCGCTTTGTGAATTCGCTAATATCTTCGTAGGTTTGAAAAGGACGTAGGGCAGCCGGTTCGCCGAACCGGAGACTAACCCACAAGAACAGTAACTTCTTCCATAGCACATTGCACCTGAAAAGCTGCCGTATGCAGGAGTTGAATACGATCAAACTCGGTATACCGATTCAACCTCAGTATACCGAGAGTATTTGACTTGTACCACGAGTAATCGCCTGGTCGGCTCCACGGAGTTCATGGAAAAAAATCTGCCGTCAGGTGGATGTGGACGAATCTGGAGTTGCTGTATATAAGGAGACAGAAGTGCGGAGGCTGCCTGAACCTTTTTGCCATTTTAATGTTCGTTATATTTTTCCTCGTTATTTTTTGGCCTCCAAAATCTAGTTTATTTACTGTTGGTTGTTATTTTTAATCCTTTTTCGTGCCAGTTTGAGGGGATTCGGAATTTAAATGAAGTCGTGGGTGTATGAACAAACATGTTTGAGCGAACAGTGAATATCTGAAATTTCTCCACTTGGAGAAAGCAGGGAAAAATGATTTTTTACATGAGAAGCTGTACATGGGGAAAACACATATTGTAATCAATTGATGCGTATAGTAATGAAACAAAAAAAAAGGGAATATATACAAAATGTATCAGTACTCGAAAGTCAACTACTAGGGAAGTATTCTACCACCTCATTTGTTTACTGTACCTTTCATGAGCACATAAACTTTGAGTGCAACACACCTTATTCCGAACTTGGACCATAGACATGATAAATTTCTAACTGTTGAAAGGAACATAACGTGAAAAGCTTTTCCACTCCTTCATTGCATTTCGCATGTAACCACGTGACTATCTATGGCGTTCTCTGGACTGAGCCGCCCAAGCCCAGGAGGCTTTGAGGCTTCACCATTTCTACACACTTGTGCGATGCATTGCCTTGGAATACATTATAGGAAAACAACTACCATATGTTCAGCTTGTAGCCAATGGAAAAAAGGGTTGGGGTTTGGGAAGTCAAGCCTTTTTAGGTTACTCGAAAGTTGGATGATATTTAGAAGATCTTCATAAAACTGCCTTGCTATCCCCCTAACCATGCTTTATGTGGCGTCTTATCATACCGTCGAGCCGACTTCACAATCGGCATATAGCTTTCCAGCTCGTGTTATAATATTTGTGTTATGTTGGGTTGGTATGTAAATGAACTTCTGCCTTGTTGGAGCAGTGATAATTCTAGAGCTGTGCGTATATTAAGTGATGAAGGTTGGTTGATTGATGTGGTATTCTGGTGGCTCAGGTAAAACTGTCTCTCCAATAAAGTAAGAGATTGATTCCTACAGGTTGTGAATCCTTCGAATCATAAGACACAATAATTCATTCAGGTGAACGCAATCTTATAATGAGTGATAGGACATAGATTTTATCCACGCGCACGAACCTCTTCCTCCTTGTTTCTGTCATGTATTCAACTTGGGAAATATTGGTATGGTATGTTTTTTTCTGGATGAAGTGGCTGTTATTGGTAAGAACTATTGATATAGGAGAAGACAGTTAGGAGTTAGCTGAAGACTACCTAGTAGTATATATTCTCCGAGTCTATTCCTTTTCATAGAAACCCATAACCTTTTCTGGAAGTTGAAAAATCTTAGAATCTTAGTAGATATAGATATGGGGTATGATGTTGTCCCCAGATTTTACATAAAAAATCATTGTCCGAACAGGTCAACATCTGGTCCCCCTCCCTATCCATTTCATTTTATGTTTTGTTGATACGAGGTGGTCAAGATGAACACCCGAAGCATGCACCACCACCATCACCACCATTTACCTTCTCCACACAATATATGCGATAACGAATCAATTCAACCACCACCACAACCACATACTACCACTACTTATATAAAAACGAAGTAAGGAATTCCCCCTCAATTTAATTTCAATATTCTATACTTTATATGATTTAAAAGACGACGAACAGACAATGGAGGAGATTATTTTTCAATAGGTTGGTTGTTGGATCGGAATAAATCACATCGTTTATTAATTTTCCTTTATTACGCATTCACATCCCCAATAAAAAGTTCAAAAGGGCTATATAAGTTCCGTGCATTTGGTTGGATTACTATATTTTCCCCTAAAAATAGGTTATCCAACTTGAACTTATGGGGCAAAGCCAGGGGAAATTTTTATAACCCTCCCTTACCATTCATCCCTTCATCGGCTGTTTTTACCGCTACAGCCATTGTATGGGATGAAAGCTCCATCCTCCATGCAACCAATGGCTCCACCGTAATCTTACTTTTCCACTCGATCCTACCTAGCCGCGCGATCAGTGCTATGTGCGGCATAGAGATGGGTGGAGGATATACCGATGTGGAAAAGATCCAATCTTCGGTCGCGTACTCGGTTTACTTAACTTATTCAGATACCATACAACTTAGCTGACAAAATGTTCTTTTCTCCTCTAGATTCACTACTTCTCCTCCTACCTCTCCTACATCTTCTTCCTCGACCCCCAGATCTTCATTCTCTCATTTGCGAAAGGAACGGAAATTATCCACGGGAATTGATACGAAGCGACAGGATCAAGTTGTTTTAAAGAAGAGGCCGAAAATAGACAACGATCAAAGTTTTCGTAGTCAATTAATTCGAGATTCAAAAAATTACGCAGACCAGATATCTTCTCTATCATATCCTACGTATACTCAATTAAAAAACGACGTTGTCATTTGGGAAGGAATTTCATGGGAAATGCAATCCCCTCAACGATACTCGCGTCCGACATCTGCCGGAAGTGCGACTACATATGAATCCAGATCTCGAAGTCCTTTGAGTAGCAGCTCATCCGTTTACGATGCTGCGAGTATAGCTAGCGATATATCTTCTTGGGTGTCGAATAATGAATCCGTCAAGTCCGAGGCACGAAAGTCAGTTCAAGGCAGAATAAGCTTGGTGAATCAGCGATCTTACACGGACCCAGGTGTGCCCTCATACAATCGATATGGAGCTGATACCACCAAAATGGAGGGCAGACCACCAATGCAAACGACTCCTCTTCTTGCCCCGCAGAGACTGAGACAAGAACCAGAATCGTGGACTGAATTTTCTTCACAAAAATTCATAGGGGATGGGTTCAAGAAGTTACCTGAAGAAATACTTTTAGTAATTCTTCGAGAACTCAAAAATTTACACCGGGACGTTAGAAGTTTAAGTTGTGCAACTTGTGGTATGCGAGATTTGCATAATATTGGGTTGAGCTGCCGTAAGTGGTGGAGTGCTGCAAAAGTTGTATTGTACGAAGACATTCAAATCGTTGGCAATGATTCGGCTATTCACACGAAGAAGAAATTCAAGATCAAATTTGGAACCAGATTGAGAGTTCTCCGACGTACTCTTCGAAGTAGACCAGATCTTGCCAGGTATGTTAAGGTGCTGAAAGTACCATCTTTACCTGAAGCAGCGAAAACAAAACAGGAACAGGATGATTATTTAAATTTGGTGGCCTCGATTATCATGGCATGTCCAAATTTGGAACGATTTCCTGGTTTTTACCAAACTTACAATCACGAATTCAACCATTACTTCCATGCACTGTCGACACGACCCAATCTCACCGAAAATGTATGGTTCATTGAGCCCAGTCCTCTCCAGCGTCAGCATTTTTATAGCCAAATTCAAGATGATACTCATGTCGAACCTGTACAATTACGTCCCGAAGAGTATTTCGGTTTTATGAACCTTAACTCCAATTGGACTCATATGCAGACACTGGCTCTTCACTGTAATCCAGGCGCCAAGATAGATTCATCGCTCTTTTCTAAAATCTTTCAACGACTTCCCTCTCTTCAGAATCTATACTTAGCAAATTTCCCACGCACATCTTTCACCGATGATAACCTGGTCACCTTACCTCCACTCAAAAAACTTCGACTCGATTCTTTGCCAGGAGTAACATCGACTGGTCTGGCAACTTATGCATCTTTACCCAATTCCTCTGCATTGACTTCACTGTCTCTGGTCTCATTACCACTAAGATCATTATCAGTTCTCGCTCGACTTTTTTCATATCTCAAAAGTCTCAAGGCATTTACTCTTTCTCAAGGTCCGTCTCCATTAGTCGATGACCGGAGTGAGATTTTTTTACATCCTTACCTTGCTTCACGCACTCTCGAGAAGCTTCACTGGGAGGTCACAAATCCAGATGATGATAAAACCTCGGATATACTTGTGAAATCAATAGCATTTTCGGGGTTTCCATCCCTTCGATCTATTCGTGCTCCAACCGATTTCAATGGCTCGGTTCAACGACTTTGCAAGCCAAAAGCACATATCGAGTTACCAGGGGATAAGTATCGAAGTATGGGAGTTTCAGGAAACAATGGTCCCAATAGAGCTTCGACTATGCCAAATTTGCATTCGCCAAACCGAGCATCGGCTTTATCTCGACAAAGCGCCCGTGAAAGCTCAATGAAAACACAAATTCCAAATTCATCTACATTGTCTCTACCATATGATACACTTATGGAGACGGGTACAAAGCACGAGATGATGAGTCTAGCATCTGCCCGACAGTTGGCACAACTAAGGATTGAGAATGCTTCAACACCACAGTTTGATATTCTGATATGGGATGCAGAGGGACAATTCGTGGAGAGATTCAAAGTAGGAACATTTATTGGAAAAATAGAGAGCAAAGTGGTGTATAATCTAAAGCCGGATCTTGACGGTAGTGATGAATCTATTGCTGGTATCGAGTCACTCTTGGAGAAGGGGGATGAAACAGACATGCGGGATGGTTGTACTGGAAGTTGGAATAATGATCTTGATACAAGAGGTGGGAAGAGTTCAAAGGAGAAAAACAAGTGGTGGCATACTGAAAGGCAGAGATGGAGGGAGGTAAAACTCGATACTTTCTTTTGATGTTTGGTGACGATGGCTTTTGATACCCTTGATTTTGGTGTAGGAGTTATTGGATGCTTTTTGCTTTGGGTTTTATATCATGGGTCTGTATATACCTTTGGATATATGCATCTAGGGAAAAGTTGTATAGTAGATATAGTGATAATGTATTTTACTTATTTTCTCGAGAATCTAGCTTTTGTTTGATATCGACTTGGGTGTTTATGAAGTTTTCATCCACCACCGGCATTTCATTTGAATTAAACTCATTATCTATATTCACTTTCGTAATCAATTTCACTTCCCCATTCGCCGTATTTTCTTTTCATTTGATTTTAGTACGGCGATAAATTAAATGTAAAATCGCCTTCACCTTTCTTCTTTACTCTTCTTCAACAACCCATCAAGTCAACCAAATAAACTTGTACAATACAACCAGCATCTTTGATTTCCTCGAGTGCATAACAATATTTGAGCTTTGTTTGTGTTTTTTTCATCCGTAAATTTCAAATACGCACACACTCAGCCGGTTTGTTTACTTCGGCTTTTGTAGTCGGATTTTTTACTGCTACTTTTCTTGCATGTTGTACGAGCACTCTTTCATACAATCACTCATTCGAAAGTGCCTTTCGGGGGGACTCAGGTGAACGCAATCTTATAA
>JWJA01004770.1:0-14142 GCA_000812885.1 Lanzia echinophila
ATTATTGAATGTGTGTTGGATGGACGATTGGCACACATTTGATACAGCCTCCAATTAAGGGTAATTGGTGATAGTGAATAAATTCCTGTTAAATACCTACCTACATAGTAAATAGAAAAAAAAGGACTTTGTATCTCACTGGCCTCAACGCCTGGTAANNGATCTATGGTCGTATGTGACAGGTGGTTGTTTAAATAATGATATCTTGATTATCGTCCGAAGGTTTGAGATGAATGTTTAACAATTACATAAGCAGTTTAGTTCGGTCACCATGGTATTGATGGTATAAAAGTTATATCGATCTTGATTCCGATTCCGACATACCAAATACTTCTCGGTCGATCTCGGCCGACCTCGGCATTGGTGACCCAGACCCATAAGAGCTCAATAATGATCCTCGGTATCCGTTTTTAATGACCATCTATTGGAATTACCGAACAACTTCCAGTCATGACGTCGACATATCTATTCAAATGTTGTTTATCTTTTTGTGTATCTTTTGGAGAATGCATACCTAGTTGATTGGACGCCAGTGTGCCTTGTTTTGATTACATTGCATATATCATGCATAATCGGTGTGGTACAAAGGGAGGGGTACAATTTGTACAAAGAGAGCGTTTGGTCCCATATGTGTTTCTGTATCATCCTCCACGAGAAAATACCAATAACCATACAATCGAGGACTCCCGGTTACTTTAGTTGAAGTTTGACCGCAGGATGGAACCAGAAATGAACATGCGAGATACCAATGGCAGTAATGTGACAATTGAACCGAGGCGTCCAAGTATCCTACATCCAGATCTCATAATTCGTGCCAAGGACAAAACACCAGATCCGCATGAGTTGAATCTAGAGGAAGAACTCGATGGTTGGCATGGATATATCGAATGGGAGAAATACCCCGAGCGAAAACAACAGGTCAAGGAATTTATGAAGAAATTCAAATTTCCAGGAGTTTGTACCCCACATGTTTGTAAGAGCTGCTATCAACTAATCATCTTGCGATAGCCTCCAGAATTTCAATTGGTACCATTACCAAAGACAAATCCCGTATTGGAAGGTGTCCGATGGAAGCAGTATCATTATGCTTTAGGGAGAAAAACAAAAGACATACCAGCAGAGAGTTGGCTACTCGTCGAAAAGGAGAAGAGCCCCGACATGCTTCACGTCCTTCAGTTTCCTTACAACGGTGAACCGCCACGAGTATGTGTCTTTCCCTCCTTACTTCCGAATTCTCAACTAAAACTGGCAATAGAACCGCCTTGTTGAGACTACGTTGACCTCTAACGAAGATCATTTTGTTCGAAATCATGGAGGCATTCCAGAAATTGACGAGGACGCGTATTTCTTTGATGTTGCTGGCTTAGTGAACAACCCCAAAAGGATCACTTTGAAAGACTTGAAGGACGAGACGATATTCCCGAGACAGACCAACGTTGTGACAATTCAATGCTCAGGTACTAGGAGAATTGAACAAATTCACGAATATCCTGGTGACGGAGATGAACTTATCAATGCGCCTGTAAGCAAATGATCTTGACTTCCAGAGTACACCTTGCTAAAACATGAATACAGTGGGGTGAAGGAGCCATCGGCACAGCACGCTGGACGGGTGTCTCTCTCAAGAAGGTTATCAAACACTGTGGCGGACTCAAAGATCCCTCAGGGGCGAACCACCTCGAATTTCTCGGGGCGGATACATACTTCAAAAAGGGCGAGGTATACAATTACGCCGTGTCGGTTCCATGGAGAAAGGTCAAAATCAACGAAGTTCTCCTCGCATGGGAAATGAATGGCAAGCCACTACCCAAGATTCATGGATATCCTCTTCGTGCTGTCGTCTTCGGATATATTGGGGCGAGGTCTTGCAAATGGCTAACGAGGATTAACGTTCTACCGCACGAGTCTTTTGGTCCTGTACAGAAGAAGGAATACCTGTATTACAACTCACAAGTTGGGAAGCACAACGCGGCGTACTCCTCGGGTTTCAGTATTCAGGACATGCCGGTGAGCTCCGCAATTATGAGCCCGGTTGATATGGATCAGATTATTCACGATGGAACGATCAAGATGAAAGGATGGGCATATTCTGGAGGTGGACATTGGCCGGTCAGAGTAGAGGTATCCGGCGATGGCGGAAGTATTTGGTACGAGGTGCCGTATGAGAAGCTGAGTGAGAAGTATTATCATGCGTGGAGGCTGTGGGAGATTGATTTACCAGTCGATGCTGAAGGTTGGTTGGAGTTGGTGGTGAGGTGTTGGGATAATTCGATGAACACACAACCCACGTTTGTGAGATCTACATGGTATGTCCTATCCTCATCTTAGACTGGTATCTATGATCTGACTGGTTTTCATCTAGGAATTGGGATCTACATGTTACCTCCTCGTGCCATCGCGTTAAGATATTCAGCATTAACAGGTCGAGACCCAAAACTGCTGCGAAATTACAACAATACGAGAAGCTGGGGATTCCATTTTTGCCAATAACTCAACCAGGTCCTTTTGAGCTAGAGGATGATGAAATTTACGAGGAGGAGATGACAGCAAGACGCGGTCGGGATCCTTTGGAATAAGGGAAGCTTTCGCGTTGATTTTTGTATTTTCTTATGAAATGGACAGTCCTCGCCTCTAGGGGTTTAATGTTGTTTCCATCAGTGAAGTTTTCAACACATATATAGGTCAAAATAATCCATTCATTTCAAATCCATTCTATAAATAACGGTTGTCATTCAAGCTTCTAAGTTTAGCATAGATGCTGTACTAGCTAGAGGTAGCGCACACTAAGACGACCATACGTCATATCGTGAGCGTACCTACCCCACACTTTATATCCTGCCCTGCCCTGCTCAAGTGAATGAACATCAGAATGCTATTTATTTACTAACAACCTTAGATCAAAATATTAAAATTCACTCCGTCGTTTATTTTCACATTGACAGCAAAAAAAAACTTTGTCCTAAGCTACCGTTAGATAACTCTATTCACCAAAGGCCCGTCCCGGGCGTTATCTTTATTTTTCCGCAATATAGCCTAATATCCCTCCAAAAAACAACCCCTCCGAAAAAGCTCCCACCATGTCAGAAACCCCAGAAGAAAAAAAAGACGGCAAAAAGCCAAGCTCCCAGGAAGAAAAAGTCATTTCCCAAATAAACGAAAAGCTCAAATCAGTGCAAGAAGCGAAAGAAGGCGCAGACCGCGCCCGCGAAAAAGCCGACTCAGTCGACGACGACGAAGTGAAAAACCAATTGCTCGAAGAAGCAGCCAAGTTGGAGAAAAAAGCAGCATCGGAGCTAAAAATCGCAGGGAGATTGCAGAGTGGTGTGTGGCAGGGAGGAGCTGGTGGTGCGGGTATAGGAGCTGGTGTGGGAATGGGATTGGGCACGTTGGTTGGGACGTTAGTGGGTGGTGTGGCGAGTATACCCACGACGGGGGTGGGACTTTTGGTTGGAGTGGGTACGGGCGCTATTCATGGGCCTTGGTTTAAGTTGGTTAAGGACGAGAATGGGGAGGAGAAGGCTGTGGAGGGTGAACCGCCGGAGGACGTGGAGAAGGGAATTGAGATGAAGGATGAGGAATGAGTGGATTCTTTTGCAATATGCGAAGTTGCGGCCAATACCCTTTCGAATTTTTCATAGCATATAATCGTTGTTTTGGGCGATATTTTGGAAATTGGGGCGATGGAAGGGAGCATATATACGATGGCCGCGACGCTTTGCATCGCACCACAGCGATTTTTGGCGTTTTGCGTTTTGCGTTTGAAAGATAAATAAATAAATCTGTATTCTATGAATTCTTTTTCTTTCTCCGGCATCTATATCATCGGACAACAATGCATTCAGCGAGCCGTTGATCTCCAATGGGCAAGTGGGTAATCAATCCATCACAATAGCGATTTGGATGATTTGGGGGACCTCGATAGCCAAGTTGGTTTAGTTTATACTTACCCGAAATTGAAAATCTATCTGTTTTACTTCGGCTTAAATACTGTCCACCATAGCATTGTGTTCTCCGTGTTCTATCGCTGGACACTATTCACATATATGAATTCCTGCCGCCTCATCTCATTCCAATTGGAGTGCGAGATATATTCTTCTCTTATAGAGGCGGCTCAATAATGTCTTATCTCATCATTACTAAACACAGGCTTACCAAGGGCTGCCATCCAATACTGCCCAATATGCAGGCAAATCCATATTCCTCCGAATTGGTAGTGAGCCCAGGTTATGAAATATATTGGACGAATATATTGGCAATTCATTTCATAGCAGTCGATTAATTGTTGCTATTTATCCAATGTAGCTACACACTATATTCTTCTCCACCGAAGTATATGAGCCCAACTCTCCAATCATTCACTCTCAACACTCGCGCTTTCCGATCTAGCACACCGGTATCCGTTGCACAGGAAAGTAGATACAAATCAGGACTTTTGATAGCCGGATCAGTTACCAGTGCCTTCTGGCCCTGCCCATGTATCATAAGAGCATCGTACCTTGCATTTTCCAAAACTTCGATTCTTGAAGATTTGTTGAAACTTGATATAAGTAATTAATATAAATACTTTTAAGCTAGGCGGTAGAAAATGCGCAGAGATGTGCATCTGCTCATGATTGGCTATTCAAAAAAAAAATCAGAGTACTTTCCTCCAATGATTCCGAGCCACGGCGGCTGTTTGATTGAACGTTCAAACGAATCTGCTCTCCCAGGCACAACTCTCTCATTTGATAGATATCAAATGAAAGTTTCAAGTGCCCAGGTGCTAAGTATTCTACTTCTTAATATCTAACTATCTTTGTCGAAGTTGAAAATGTGAGTGCTATCATTGGCAGTCATCAACAATCCATCCCCTACGACCATTCTACTCTTGCAGGACCCGAACGCATATGGATCGCAAATCTTGCAGCCTGAGTTGGCAGTATGAACGAGGTTGATGTCTTAGAACCCGATATATAAATTGATAACCATCTAATGGGAAATAATTGAAGCTGTTGGATATTAGAATGCCAAATTAAATTGAGAAGTGATCCATGTTCGGAAGGAATCAATATTGAGAAGAACCAAGGATCTCAGTGAAGTGAAGGAGGATATGTTTGTATGATAAAGGAGATGTGATATGGATATTCACTGGCACTAACACTGCTAGTGGGACGGGTAGCACCGGAGACTGAATGAAAAGACTTGGGCTGACAGTGAACAGACGATAGTATAGGAGAGAGCTAGTATCAGAGAAGTAATTCAACCATAAATCAATTCTCTCTTGACTAAGTATCGCTAGCACTGCCGACGATTAGGAGTCAGCAACATTTCAAGCTATCACAACCCTAGCAATAGAAGTATGTACTGATACATATGTAGAAGCAAACAATGGTATAAATTCAAAAGGCAAAATGACGAAGCTATCTATATCCCATTATATACAAAATCCAAATACCAATAACGCCATGACTTTTCTGCATTCGCCAATAATCCTCCACCACTCTATCATCGAACCCAAAACTCCAACTGAGGAAACACAAAACAAAACCGGCATGCGAAAGAGGAGAGGAAAACCCCGAGCCATCGTCTGAATAATTGAAAGGGTACTAATCAGAAAGTGTTGCGAAATTCACTAAAGCCCCTCCCGGAAAAAAGGATACGGAATGGGTTTGGATTGCCCTCTTTCCGTAGATAACGTGGAAACCATCCTTTTTTGCGGTAGTAGTCCTTCTGCTCATATGATTGTATTTATTAGCTAGTGACCAATCTTGGAGTTACGAAGTGTTGAGTACATACCCCTTTGTGAGAACTTTTAGACTTGCTGGATTCTCGTCGTCTGTAACGTCCTAATTTACGGTCGTATACCCATGCATCTCGAAAGCCCATTTTAAATATTTTTTGAAATCGATGTTGTAAGGTTAGGGCTTCAGAGATTCCACGGTACTTTCTGTACTGCGCAGGATTGTCTTTTTACATAATAGGTACTCACACAGAGAGGATTACCACTCTATATACCTAGATAGACAGTATTTCCAACAAGGCAGTCGAACTATTGGTAATTGTTGGTGAGAAACTTTTCATCCTCCGACCATTTTTTGGCCTTCAGAAATCCAAAAATTTTCGTTCCGGCGATGCCGAAATATTGATTTCGAGAGAAACTGTCATTTTCCGACCGTTTTTTTTGGCCTTGCTAAGCCAAGTATTGCTATTCCTGTGCAGATATTTGATTGCGCCATTTTGTTGGTGTAATCTTTCGTATTTTTTGTAATGAATTGTAGTTCTACGTGATTGTTTGGTTTGTAAAGTGGGACGGTAAGGTTAGTGTACTAGGGTGCTGTATGACAGTGTGCGTGCGGAAAAGTTCCTACACAAAAATAATTCTAGAACTGGAAAATGTGTTTAGATTTGCTGGTTCTAGAACTATACAGACACAAAATTCGTTTGTCAATAACAAATCATGCTTCCTGTACCTTGCAACAAATTTTCCCTTATGGTGACCTGATTGATGCGTGGTGTAAAGTAGAGTTGGTGAGGGGCATGTTGGTGTCGATAAACCCCACTACGATTTACCTTTTTCTGCATCGGCGGATTTCATTCGATTTCACGATGAGTCTATAGGTTGGCAGTTAGGCATGAGGCATTGAGACATGTTATACTACGCGACACAGCTGGCTGGTAATGATACTGGCATGCAGAAATGACACACTTGGACGGGATACAAACCCAGTATAATACACTATACCGGGCGACCATGAAGCTGGACCGAATGTTGGCGATGCATTCTGCGAGCAATTGACTCATACGTAACAATTGTTTCGCAATAGCCTCGGTTTTTACGAGGGGTGTATTCTCAGATGTGTGGCACCAGAATATAAAAGGCGCGATTAGGCCAGCTCGGTTCTATATAAACCACCACACAACGCGCGAATCACGAATTATTACTGTTACAGTTTTTCCTCCACCTTACGATAAATTCACTCGTATGGGAATACGGACTCTTGGGATCGGAGTTGGTCGGGAACACGAACATTGGGGCAGGATTACACACACATATACACACAATAATGCTTCGGGAGATTTGGATCATTGATTTTTGGAGGCATATACATACATACACTCTTCCCTAGAACTAACTATCTCGATGGTATCTTTAATATCTCTTAATGCTTGCCATCTCGTCGGTGATGTTTGTGCGTCCCGCTGTTGGAAGTGTTGGCGCTAGAACTGGGTCGCGGTGCTGTGCTGGAGGTTGGTTGAGGGGCAGAACTGGAAGCTTGCCCCTGGTAGAACTTGCTTGGTAGGTAGTATGCTGTTCCGTCAGGTTGATTGTAGGGATTTTCACCGGACTTTTCTTGGCGCTCAATGGTACTTGCGATGAATTTGTTGCTGCCGCCATATGTTGTCCGAGGGCGTGCCTTTGCGGACATTGGAGGAGGTGCGGAATCAGATGACTTGACTACCTCGACGCGTTTGAAATCCTTTCTTTTTATCACCGGCACTTCTGAATTATGATTCTTTGATTTTTTGAGTGTGTTTGTTGAAGGTTTCTTTCCGGACGAAGATGCAGTAGGTGGTTCTCTATGAGGTGGAGAGGTTCCCTTGGCTGGGGACGAGGATGGACTGGATGATTTTCTATGAGGTGTAGAGGTTTCCCCGGCTGGGGATCCGTCTTTCCTGGATTCATTCGACCTAGAACGCTTGTTCTTGCCAGAGTTTTTAAATTGTTCAAAATCTGCTTCCTCATACTCATTAAAGTGCTCGCCATTCCAAAGATTTTCATTCATTTTGAGATGAGAAACAATACAAAAACGTCAAGAAAAAAAATGGCAATGATGGTTTCTTAGTTGAAAGAATGAATTGTATGTGTTCTAAGTGCATATGATGGAAGCTATATGTACCTCGAGCATGCAGTAGCTAAAGTGTGTGCAATTATATATAGCAGCTATCAGGTAACTACCAACAGCATATACTATTGATGCCTAGAAGTTTCCGAGCTGGCCGATCTACACATTAGGCAGGATAAATGACACTACATTCTTAAAGTTCTGTGTTGTGCTTGCGAAAATATACCGAGGACATGGGAATGCTTTTGGTCGACTGCGGCTCTCATTGCAATAAATCAAATAACTCTTCAGGAAAAAAGAAAAAGAGTTTAAATAATGAAGAAACTGAATATCCAAACCTCACTCAACAATCCTAGCAATAAGATTTTCAATTATTGCACGGATTTTAGACATTGAGGTGTTGGTTTATAGGGTTGCTAGTTAATGAATTTTTGCATCCCCCGGTGGCTCTACGAGATAGTGGGCATGCCTTGTTTACTCCATTGCTTGAGGTTTTGTATGTGAATTTTGGATTAGGAATAAATATTTGATGAGTTAAGTTTGGACGAGTGGATGTTGGATGGGCAGTGATGCAGCGTTGCATGAGAAGATTATTAGATGAGATGAATATGGGATGTAATCAATGTTGAATGTTAGATGCGAAGTGATGGGTTTAGCATAACAGACATAAGCTATAGAACGATTGATTAATTCAATTAGGTCAGTGAGCTTTTGAGAGCAACTGACGGGCGTGGCGTTTGTAGATTATCGGATGGGAGTCTGATATAGATGAGAAAGGAAGAAAGTACATATTGGAATGTATTCGCAGCCTTGCATTTGTTGGTTAGAATTAAGGCTAAGTGGGTTTTGATCTGAGGGTAATTATCAACAAGAATGAGTTCGAGTTAACTCCGAATCAAAACTTAGCGTTGGTTTTTGGTATGGTGTAATTGGGAAGTAAGAAGATTTGATTAATAGAGAGGTGCATGCCAGAGAAACGTTGAATTGTATAACTAAGATATTTTTGTAGATTGTATTCATTGGCGGCAGGACCGAGCCGGTCGGTGCATTGGGGCGCACACCTCCATAAAAGTGGAGTGGACCTGGCCTGGTCGGCTGAGCTGGTCATTAATTCGAAAATGAATAGTTTGGTCGAGACGGGCAGAATATGATTGGTATGTATTTCCTGGAATACTATATGATGGGCTAGGTTCCGTTGAGCTTCTAATCCCTGAATCCTGCCGCCTTTAATATGTTCTAAGGTATACGCATCGCGGTCCCTAATTCGCTCGTAAATACTTATAGCTTTTACCATCTTCATGCACCCCACCCCCACTCCACTCCATTGCAGTGAATTTAAGAATAATCCCCGGAGCGTTATCAACAACCGATCTCTCAGACTGCAGTATCTAACTCGCTGAGCATAATCATTTGTCGATAATAAATTTCGTGGGCTAGTTTACACGCACGATTGGTCTTCATTAAACTGCGGTGTGAAATAGAGCTATTTATTCGTTGAACAGCAAGCAAACGTGCAAAAGTGGTTGTGCGGCACATGCCTATGGATCCTATGAGGGGTTTGATTTGTCTAGCGTTGAGTGCTCTAGATTAATTCTTGGACGATGTATGTTAGTCCTTCATGCTATGTATGGTTCGTTGGACTTGCGGCGTTTTACTGAATTCACTGCTATGGATGGCTGGGTGGAATACGTGCTGCATTCAGGCGGGGGGCTTTGGGGCTTGGACGCGTTGGTGGTCTGTGCCGGTTCGTAGTATTTTTTGTTGCAAGTCAATATGGGAAATTAGACTACCTTGCTACCAACATTTGGGCGGAGATCGACTAGCTATGTAGGCAACATATATTAAAGGCGCCTATCAGCTTTAGGAAAATCTTTTTGTTCAGTTTATTCTCTCAATTGATTTTATTTTTCAACTGAAGACTGCTCAGATATGGGTTTCTGCACCACCCATCTCCTCGTGGGTCTCACAGCCCTCGCATCCCTCTGCAGCAAAGCGCCTCTCGCCCACGCCAGCGAAAATCCCCCCACAGTAACCTACGCCGACACCAAAGTAACCTACCAAGGTTCACAAATCGGTTCCGTCGAGCATTTTTACACCATAAAATATGGCGAAGATACATCCGGAGCCAACCGCTTCGCACCACCCATCCCCTTCACCCCAACCCCAGAAACCATCATCGATGTATCAAAACCGGGACCCGCCTGTCCCCAACTCAAAATGGACATGTCCCCTTTCTTCTCACAAGTCGACGAAATAAGCGAAGATTGTCTAACCATCCACATCGCTCGTCCCGCTGGACTAAACCTCAACAGCGATAGCAACCTCCCCGTCGTGGTCTGGAATCCCAACGGAGGAGTCATTCGAGGCACTTCCACCGATCCACATATCGATCCCAAAAAATTGCTAGAATTGGCCGTTGCAGACGGGAAACCAGTAATCTTCATCGCCCTCCAATACCGACTTAGCATCTTCGGATTCGCTCGTCTTCCCCTGCTAAAACACGAGAAGGCGCTGAATATCGGACTAAGAGACCATCGTCTTGGTTTAGAATGGATCCGAGATAATATCCGTAATTTCGGTGGCGATCCAGAACGTATTACTCACTATGGATTAAGTGCTGGTGGTACCACGATTGGACTTCAGACATTTGCGTTTGGAGGTGAGAAGGGCGTGCCGTTTCAACAAGCGTGGATGATGTCTGGCCCGCCAGGAACGGCGTTGAATATATCGAGTGATGCGACGGAATTGCATACTATTGCCGTGGCGGAGAGAAATGGATGCGGGAAGATGAATGATAAGAAAACTATTGAGTGTTTGAGGGCACTTTCTATGGATACACTTATTGAGTCCGCGATGGAGTATTCGATTGAGAATCATCCACCAAATGGGCTGTTTACTTTCATTCCGTCTATGGATGGTGATTTCATTCCGGATCGTCAATCCGTTCTCATGCGTCAGGGGAAATTCGCAAAAGGTATGTTTTGATTTCGGCAAATATTTTACTTGCCTTACCATTCTCTTTCTTAATCTAACAACCACCCCAGGAATCCGCATGATCTTCGGATGGACCCAAGACGACGGCGCCATGAACGTCGGCCCCGGGCACCTAATCCAAAGCGAAGACGACATGAAAGTAGCCATCAAGCGCTTCACCGAGTCCCTCACTCCGGAACAATACGAAGCCCTCTTCAACCTATACCCAGCCGGCGATTTCGAAGAGGAAAAAACAAACTACGATCTCACCAAGTCCCCCGAACACCCCGAAATCACCGTACATTATTTCCGTGTCTCACGCATTTTGAGAGATATTCTATTTACGTGCTCTTCTATCGATTATGCCTACCATATGGTGAAGCAGACACGGAAAATCGATCCGGATTTCGACGGTGTGAGACTGTATGCGCTGAATCAGAGTATGTTTTCTCAGTTGTGGACGCCGGCTGGGATGCCATATGTGAAGGTTTCGCATGGTAGTGATACTCATTATATTTTCAACGGATTATTTCCCGAGGGTGTGGTAACGGCAGAAGATAAGAAATTGTCGGAGCAGTTTGCGAGGAGCTTGGTGAGTTTTGCGTATGAAGGGACTCCGCTCTCAAAGGATATTAAGGGGGCCCAGTTTGAGGAGTGGCCGGTGGCGTATCAGAATTGGGGTGTGGAAAGTGAGGATCGTGATGGGCCGAGGGAAGTTAATGTTCAGGTGATAGGGGGACCGTATGGTACGGGGCCGGTTCTGTTGAAAGAAGGTGAGGAGGAGAAGATAAAGAGAGAGGGGATGGTTGTGGAGGAGTTGGGATTTGTGGAGAGAATGCAGCAGGTTTTTGCGGATGCGACGGGGTATGGGGCGATGGATGAGATGAAGGTGAGAGAGAGGAAAAGAATTATGGAGAATGAGAAGTTGTTGCAGAGATGTGCGTATGTAAATAGTTTGGCGGAGACACTAGATGTGTAGTTGAATATACTGCCCAGTATTTTCCAGGATACTTGAGAGTAAATGTGATATGGTAGAGTAAACCTCAGAATCTTATGATTGGAACTGTACTTTATAGATCAGAATAAAATTCACTATATATGATGCTATTCACATGCAGACTCAACCCTGTTAACCGACTATCACCTTCCTCCACCAAATCTCAGAACGAGATATAAAAACCAAGACAACTAACTCCTTGGAGTCGCCAATATCAAGCAAGAGCGAACCGACTAAAGAATATGAGGATGGTTCAATCCCTTTGCGAGTTGTTGCCCTCCATGATATTGTATTGAATCATCACATACGCATGCAAATGAACACGGCATGAATATCGTTGTTCCATCAGAAAACAATTGTCATCGACTGTATGCACCTGTTGTCGGAATTCTAGCAATTCAATAATGCTATTCTCGTATAACAATCATTACTATTGTCATTTAGCATCATCACTGCTCATTAACCAATTCATCATCACTTTTATAAGATGACAATGCATCCTGAACACATCCGATGAGAATGAAACCGCAATTTAGAATACACACGTGTAACCCGACTTTAACAGAACAAACCCACCAACCAAACTCCCGTCCAAAAGTCAACCCCGTCACCCACTCCGCTCTCGCTTTCAAAATGCAAACAAATTCCTTTGCATGCATATATGGATAGCACAACCTCCTTTTCATATCCGACTCGTTTCGACTGCAAAGGCTCCCATGCCTTCAATATAGGATTGTATCTTGAATCGGTCGTACTCATACTAAGTAACACAATTATACTCCTGCTCCATTAATACTTCCTTCCCAACTACTATGCCCACATATTGCACCTTCTAAATCAAATCAAATCAAGATTCACTCAGCACTCAGCACTCAGCACTCAGCACTCAGCACTCAACACTCTCCATCCGCCCCAAAAGCAAACAACTCCACAGCCTCATAAATATCTAAATTTCCCAATTCAGAAAAAAACGCTTCCTGCCCCAGGCCCCAACAAAAAAAAAACAGGATAAAAGAACAAGCTGGTGACGAAACTTAGTAAGATCAGTATGCAATCAACCCAAAAATGGACTCGGAATATGAGCCGCAAAATGAAAGCATCGAAGACGACAAAGCTGCTTGAGGTCCGCCAATCCCAGTGCTGGCTTACTTGATCTCTCACTCAACCATCCTTAAAGCAGGAGTTCGGTTGAGTAACATTGTTAGTATATGGACAATGGCGATTGTTGTTTTATATAGTTGTCATTGTTGTTTGATTGAGAATGACATGTCACTGACATCATCAGACCGCAGTGAGAGCGGAAGTGCCGTTGACAACACGTACCCGTAACCTAATACCATGACAGTTTGGCTTGGGCATATAAGCGTTCTGAATGATATGTTTCTAGATGGACGGATACAAACGTTCTATAAAGAAAATATACACCGGTTGCGAGCCAAAAAAGGATTCTACACTTTATAACTGGGGTTGATATCTTTGTTTGCCGAATCCAGAATCTTCCTAGGTATGATACTACAGCACCATAATATCATTTGTGCACACTCCCTAGATTACCCACGAGGACCTGTTGTTGATATCGTAACATTGAACTGACTATCTAATTGTCTAAATCCGCGCAAATAAATGCAATCATCTGTCAAGCAACCGCCAACTCCTCATTCAAACACCAAAACTCTTACGAACAGCAATGCCAAATCTTTCAATGGCCTCCGTCATTTTTTCTTCCGATGCAGCTGCAAATGTTGCTCGGAAAAACATATCTACAGGTACGAATCCATCCTTCTCCGCTGTGAACCAACTTCCTGGACAGATAAGAACACCTTGATCAATACCTGCGTGGAATATCTCTTCCTCGACATCATGGAATGGTTTGGTTTTCGCAGATGGGTGTTTGTGCCAGGCTACTTCTAACCATAACTACTAATTGTCAGTAAACCAGCGGAACTCTACAAAGCGGCAGAAACTTACAAACATGCCAGCTGTTGGTGGATTCCAGCTGACCAAATCCTTTGGCAAATACTTCTCGCATGCGGCAAGGATGACATCTCGTCGCTTGGTGTAATCTAGACGGAGTTTGATGAGCCATTGAAGGTATCCTCCATGACCCCAGCTGTCGTCTAGAAGTTTGTATAGTACGATCTGCGATATTCCGCTTGGGTTCTGGATGGAGTTTTCGTTCGCTCGGATGAATCTATCGGTAATTTGCTCTGAAGCAGTGATCCAACCAACCCGTGTCCCAGGAGCAATAACCTTCGAAAAGGAATCCATTCTCATAACTCTTCCATCAATATCCATACTCAAATATGTTGGAATGAGAGCCTTCAAGAATTCTTCATTATTCGCTGGTGG
>JWJA01004771.1:0-11495 GCA_000812885.1 Lanzia echinophila
TATTCAATCTATTGCATTCTTAACGGAAAAGAAAAAGTACGTTGTTTGCTTGTACAGTATGTTGATTTGTTGAAAAATAGCTAGCTAGCTCACTCACACGCCGCCCCTCTTCTCATCCCATCCCATCCCAATCCCATCCTATCATACAACAATTAGATCACAATTACATGAGAATTAGATCATGATTTCTCTGGCCTCCCTACTCTCCTCCAACCTCTTAATCATCTCTCTCTCCTTTGGACTCCTTGGACTAGCATCAATGCCCAACAACGCCGAGATACTCGTCGCGCTATTCTTGACTTCCTGGGAGGGAGTCGGTAAACGCTGCATGGGCTGAGCCTGCGCTTGCTTATGCACGTACTGGTAACTCGCAACCGGGACATCTGGGGAGACGCAGGGAGTAGGAGGAGAATGATGGTTAGAGAATGATTGTTTCCACGATTCCTCGAGTAAGAGTGGGGCAACACCGCAGCCATATTCGGAAGCGATGACGTTCCAGAAGGAGTTGCGGTGTGCCTCGTAGATGCAGCGGAGACGGTCTTTGTCGACGGTGGCGATGCTGGTTGGGGCTGAGGACATGGCGCAGTCGAGACGGAGGGGGGCTTGTGCTTCGGAGATGGAGCGACGGAGGGGTGCCACGGGCTTGGGGAGAATGGCGATTGGGTGCCCGAGGGTGCGGACGGGGCTGTTGGATGCGGAGCGCATGAGGCTGGAGGCGGATGGGAGCTGCACGTGCGAGGGGGAATGTGGAGAGTAGGTGTAGCTGGGAGGGGACTCCGGGAGCATGGAAGATGCGTTGGAAGCGGTGTTTTCGTTGATGGGGGAAGTCATTCGGAGTGGGAGGATGGGAGATTCGGTTGCGGAGCCGGTGCTCGAGGATGTCATGGAGTTGGTACGCTTGCGTCGATTGCTACCATGGGAGAGTTGATGGTAGTGGAGACGACAAGCCAACTCTGTCTTTTTGAGGTGTGCAGCGATGTGCTTGTATGGCATTTTTTGGAGACGGGTTTGGAGAAGATAGACTTCCTATACGAAAGATGATTAGAATGTGGGTTTCTTTTGTGTGGAGATGTTTCTTGACATACCTCATCCTCGCTCCATGCTCTGCCTCCACCAGTTGAAGCTGCTGGCTTGCGATGCTTCTGGACACCATACTCGTGTCGTTGAGCCGCATCAACCGACACATATGTAGATGGTGCCACCTGGGAGGAAGTGTTCATTTGATTTGAAGACATGATGTTCTATTCTTTTGACGATAGAGAGATAGATCTGGAAAAAATGCGAAGACAGATGTTTTAAAAAGTATACTGTAAAAAGTATGAATGAACCGGCAATCAAAAAAGAATCGAAGTTGTTGTAAAATAAGCAGGTTGTTTGCTGCAATGGAATGTAATCTTTATCAAAAAGTTTGATAGAAAGAAAATCGTATAAAGCGGATGATGCAAAATATAATAACGATTAAACTACAATAAAGAATGTAAGGCAGCCAGGCCAGTTAGACAATGAAGGAAAGTATTTATTAGCTGCGAAAAGAAGTAGTCACGTCGAGTGTAGAGAGGAAATAGAAAAGAAATTGAGAAGAGGGAAGTTGAAGATATATATGTATTGGAATAGAAGCTAGAGAACCATACATGGTATCGATCGTCCGGTGTATGCAGTTGTAGATGTAGGGCCCCTCATGGAAGTCTAAAACTTTCTTGCAGGGAATGATGAGAAACGATGTTCATCAGAGTTTCTGATTATGCATGGGTTAGAAGTTGCATATCTACACTTGCTTTTCGTCCCGTTTTTTGCATCATAATAGTGTTTCTTGGTGACTGGGGTAATGATGTAAATCTCTGTTTGACATTTGAGGGCGGGGTCTCATAACGTCGATAACAACACTTGTGAGGGTAGTCCACTCTACACTCTATTTTGAACCTCGCACCTCAGGAAAACTTTGATTCCCAAAGTAGTGGTTAGAATAAACATATTTCTTAATTGATTATAATAATATATATATTTATGTTGATCAGGATTAATGGTTAGAACTTTCAAACTCATTCTCCTTCTAGTATGAATCCTTTCGATAAGAGATATCAATATCAATTGTTCAGCGTCAATGGTAACAATGGTGTAAATAAGATGTAAACAAAAGAAAGAAAAAGATCAAATCAGATTTGATGATACCCATACTTTGTTGTACAATCAGTGCAACTACACGCCAAAAAATTTCTTATGATGTTACAGTTAACCAGAGCTACTAGTCCTAGGAGGCTAGATGGGGGGGGGACCGTTGGAGGGACGTGAGGGGGAAGCGAGTTTCGAAGAGTTTCGAACTAGGATTTAAATTAACCCTCGATCTCCAATGTTCATGGGCTCTAAATGCTTAAATCTGTAAAGCGTTGCCTCATTTGGTGATTTAAGGCTTGATTGCATAAATGATGAGAGATATCGGATGTAAAAGAGGACAAAATTGGAACATTCGCCGCGCGCCTCTGCTGTGTCGACTTTGTTTGGATTGTTTGGAGTGGCTTAAAAGTTAAAGGGCATGGATCTGATCTGTTTTGTTAATAGTACTAGGTACCTAGGTATGTACTAAAAGATGTTAATAATAAGAGATGCCCAGATGTACCTAAGTACCCAATAAAACGGGTGACAGGATAATAATAGGTACAATGACATTGGTCTTGTTCTTTAGTACAAAGGGTAGTAAACAGATATGGTAGTTAAAAAGAGCCCACTTTTGGTGTCAACTTTACTTTTGATAGGGGTCTAAGCTTAACTAAGTAAAATCGAGCTCGAGTTTATGGATAGCATCAAAAAGTACTTTACATCTCACAATCTAAAAGTTACATAGATAAAAAATCCACATACAAACTCATATATCATGTTTTGTATAGTAGAATTATGATAATATAATTTCAAAACTTTTTTATATCTATTCCATCTACAGCATAAGTAGATCTAAATCTCTCTTACGTAGGTAAGATTTTCTTCTCTCTCTCTCTCTCTCTCTCTCTCTTCTCTGTTTTATTTCATCATTGAATCGTCTCAAATATTATATGCATTGTAGCATTGTAGCATTGTAGGAGATCAAGATAAAAAGGAAATTAACCATTAAGCGGAAGGATGAACGTCCGATGTATGAATTGAAAAATGTCAAGTGTCATCTGAACTTCATTGGATTGAATAGGTGATCTGCTGAGGTAGTATCATTTCACATTTAAGCCACGAAACAGCCTTATGGAAATTGAAGTGAAGTAGAGGTGAAGTTGAAGTGAAAATGAGAGAAAAATTAGAAAGGCTTACCTTGATAAATTTATAAATTAAGCTTGAATTTCCAATTTCCAAGCTTTTTTTTAATGTGAGGTAAAGTCGGGAAGGGTTTTTTAAGCTTTACCCTTGATTGATTAAACTTTACCTATCAAGGCATTAGTCTTTCTATAATGAGACACTATTAATATCGTAATAGGTAAGGCTTAATAAAGTACCTAGTAAAAAAGGTAAGAACAAATGATTTTTTAAAAAGAAAAAGAAGAAGAAGAAGAGGAAAATAAAAAAAAAGAGGTCCAAGCTGTTTTAAACCCTTAGATCTATCCTTGCTACTGTGAGCTTGTAAATTTATACCCTTGCTGTACTTCTTCTATTTCTCCGAACTATGGTTCCTTGGAAAATACTTCCTTCCTATCATACAATCATCGAGTTTAACCTTTTTTTTTCCCTTTGCGCTTTTACCTCGGGAAACTTTGTATAATTAATGCCACTACTTACCCGACCTCTCTGTCTATGTGTCTATGTAATCATTATTGAATTGAAAATCCTCCCATCTACAAGATATCATCAAATTTTACCAAATACGGATAGACGATGAAGAAAAGCTACTACCCACACAACCCCCCCATGGAGCTGGAGCTGGAGCTGAAGCGGGACTCTGGACCATATCGTTGGTACGAGTGTTGGTTTCCCACAACAATACGAGTACCCTAACTCCTTCCAAGTTACGTATCTTTACTAGAAATGTTTTGAAATTACCATAATGAGCAAAATGTTTTGCATTATTGGTTTGGAGCAAGTATTAAATGGGACGAAATAATTTTAGTGGCGTGGCCTCAAACGGTATCAATGAAAATTGGGGAATATTTTGTTACTCGTTATGTCTCGAGGCTTCACCAATAATGACTAGAAAAGATCGAATGGACATGGCACGCATGAACGAGATGATTTTTTAAGGCAAAATTAAATTTTGAAAAACTGGGGTAATAGGAGTGAGATGCCGTACATAGGTAATAATAACTTTTAGAACTACTTGGTCTACGACAAATGGAGAATTTAATCTACGATATACATCTATGCCATTATGCCGTAGATTACCTTATGATGTTGTACTTCATTTCAAATGTGCTTTAGTTCTTCTGGGCAAAAATATCTAGTACTGACTGGCACAGTATGCTTGATGGTGATCCTCTTTCCCGTATTTTTCCCTTTTCCTTCCCTTCCCTTCCCATCCCATTGTTCCCATTACCCCCCCTCATCTCATGTGAAAAATGACTAAGTCCCAACCAAGTCCACATCGACTCCATTGGAAGTTTCGAAAACTTGTTCTATACACTTTCCCCTCTCCTCGATACTTCGGATCTTACTTATCCGAATTGAAGGATCATCTCAAGAAGCGTCAATTTGGTTTCAATGTAACAAGAACAAGAACAATGAACAAGAATATCGGTTCGGTTAGATTTTGGAACCCTGAAAGATGATATGGATGAACTTTCTACTTTTCCTCCACCAAGTAGATGGCGCATAGGTTACACAGTTCAATACACGTGTAATAACTTTACACGTGATATCTCCTACAACAAAACACCTCTCCAAAGTATCCATCCGCACATATTAAGTTGTTCTTGCATGGCATATGTTACTAATGCCGATTGATGAATACAGCAGATGACCGGAAGTAAGTAACCGCGGCATTGTTTTCCTCCGAGTATTATCCTATAAGTTTTACAAGTATGGCTAGGTGCATAATACAGCCTGGATACATATCACCACTCCTTTTCGTCAGCCAAGGAAAAAAAAAAAATGTATGTATCCGTAAGTATAATCTTTATGAAGCACCAACAAGAAAGAATGAGAAAAATTTGTTTGTTTCTTTTTTGACTCTTCGTAATGCCTTAACAGCTTTCTTGATATAGGTATTGGCATATTGGCATATTTCTATATGGATAATGAAATGAATGAATGCATTTAGTCACGAGTCCCTTTTGGAATTTTGTCTCATGGAGAAACGAACTAAAGGGGCCCAAACACCACACACCATCTCAAAACTTCGGAGGAACTAAGGGGTAACAACATTAGAAAACAATTTGAGCTGCAGTTTTAAACGTCGTTGTTATTGTTGTTCATGTTGCAATTTGTTCCTTCCTACCTTAAGCTCTTTATCCTATCTATCTTACAGGATACTCGGAGATACTTCTTGATAAGTCCATTCAAATCCGTTTGCCTAATGACCATCATCTTGATTTCTTGAAACAAAAAAATAATATAAAGGCTAAAATTGTTTCTTTGTCAGACGACTTAAATCCAAGCTAGCTAGCTGTTCTATCTATTGCCCGGGGTAAAAGATGAATCTAGATTTCCCAAAACCCCAACGGTCGGGACCGCCACTCAATTTTGAAATTTTTTGCAAATGCAAATCACATCGCCGTCTTTTTTTCTATATCCCGGCCCGAGGATCCTTTCTATTCGTCCAATGATCGGCACGGGTAGAAGTTCAAGTTCCCATACCGCTTGTCCATTTTATTTCTGCATCCCAATACTTTCTCGGCCGTATACCTTGTTGCGGGCTGCGGCGAAGCAACGCCATTTTTGAATTTTTCGGGTACGCCTTGCAGTCGGTAACAAATCTTTTCACCCATTCATATTGCACTGTTTGCGCCGGATGCCTTAGCCTTTTTTGTTAGTGGAGTCTTGCGAGGTAACCTGAAGGGTCACTACTTTGTGCTGTATGTACCATTCATTCGAGGAGGGGCGGGTTCATAAAAGAAAGTGAAGTATGTAAAAAGAATTGGTTGAAGATGCACAATGCGGTCAGATTTTATCCACTCGCTGCTATGCCATGCCATGCCATGCCAGCGCGCAGCCTCGTACACGCATGGGACCTGCACATGGATGGATTGACAATGCAAAATTTAGTAGAAGACGGACGGAAACCAACCTGATGGGGAAGCAGAATAACATACATAGAAAAAGGGGGGGTGGTGCCACAAGTCCACATTGTGTTAAGTGACTAAAAACACAGTTGACAGCAAGCAATCATGGCCAAGAATCCCTAGGATGCAAACAAGTTCAATAGCGGTTACTAAGTTCAAGAGATTCCTTCCTCTAATAATCATTTGTGCAGTATTTTATATATCATACTGTACACCGCTTTCCGTGCTGCTTGCTGATATTACTTACTTACTTCAACAGTGTGTCCGTGAAAGTCTTTTTCCATGATACGGGATACCATGAGATGATACTCGTATGATTCCTCAAGATCATCTGTGCTTTTCATTCCTCTAAAAAGAAGAGAAAACAAACCGAACAAGAACAGAACCATTCGAGTAATTAAGCAAGCAAATAAAAAGAAAATGATTTCTTTTTCACACGGGGCAACCGTTCTGAAAAAATGCAAAATGGATTCTACCAATGCCCAGAAAATGATAACTTCAAATCACTACAATCCTAGTCTGAGATAGGATCGATACATACTAAAGTTGCATACCCCGCAAGCCATTTTTAAACGACGGTACTGTACTGCCCACCATGGCTATCTATTCGACCAGTTAGGAGGTTCCATTTGCGAGCCCAAGTGTGGGTTCTTTTTTATTTACCACAACCAACCAGTGGAAGTACGTATGTATGTAGTAGATTCCACCATTTCTTCTCGCATCTGACTACTGCGAGGGAAAAGCAGCATGCATCAAATGTGTGTGAGCAAGCAATCAATCAATCAATCAATCAATGTGAAAGCCGGCAGAAATCATCTATGCTATGTATTGTATGTATGTATGTGTTGCTGTACTTTACTGTGCCACGATGACATCGACTGGGCTCGGGAGAATCAGGATGTACGTATACTATACTCGTATGTATGTATGTAAGTAAGTACATATTCAATCTATTGCATTCTTATTTGCATGAAGGACTTTTACCTTCACATTCATTGGGTTAGTAGGGACCAAGGTGGCGGCGGGGGGTTGTTCAGAGGGGATGAAGAGACCAACAGTAGTTATTTTGATATATTTCTTTTATGATCGATCCCCTGTCTTCGTGCGTGCGACCAGAACGACGGAGAGGCTTCGAACGAATAGGAGACTTTATCAACGAATTAGGAAAAGACGATCGCCAGATCCACGACGTACATAACTTGCGTTTCGTTTATTGTCGAGGCAGGCAAGTCTTTGTGTAACGTCAGCGATCGAAATTCCCATTTCTCATTCGTGTTATTCGCCGAATTATACAAGTGTACCGTAGCCACCGAACAAGGAACTGGCGGGAAATTTATATACTTACATGCGGTAGCTTAGCTTGGCTTAGCTTAACATGAGCTAATGAAAATGAAAAGGTCCTTGCCTATTCTTTTTCATGTATGTTCTGTATGTATGTATGTATGTATGCTTGCTCACACACCACATCTCCACACCACAGGCATTCCACCCATCCACCACACCATACCATATGGAATTGTCAGCCCGTCATGCTGCAGGCCGGATAAAACCATCTATTTTTCACGCACACACACACCATACCATAACATACATGTCCATACCATGTTCGCAAGCCGCGCTGGAAATGAGAAAATACAAGACGGTACAGTAAGTAAGTACTAATAAAGTAACCTCACCATTCTAGGAAAATAGGAAAATAAAAATCGTGAAAAAACCATGATATCTCTCTGAGATTGTGGAGGATTCTTCCATGTAATGTATGTATTGATCCAATTAGAAAGGGGGCTTCACAAAAGAAAAAGTGACTCACGACTGGTTGTCCAGCCAAGCAGGCTTAAAGTTGCAGAGGTGCACTTACTTACCTACGCTTTCAAGTACCGGTTGTACCGAAGAAAGGAAGGGTAACTGTTTGATGATTGCAGACAGGCATTCATAGCCTTTAAATTGAATATGCTAATCCTAGCAGATTTGGCATTTCATTCCCTTGTCAGCAAGTAAGTCCCGTCCATTCATTCATTGCAGTTGCGAGGTGAAAGAAAGGAAAATACCTAGGAATATTTATCCCAAAATAATATACATCAGGTAAGGATATATTAAGTAAGTAAGTGGTGCTAAACTAAACCTTGGAGAGGTTACTCTTAGGCAGAGCATACATATCATATACCGAGAATGAGGGTACATCTACCTACTTTACTTTAATGAAGCGCACAGAAAGATAGATGGGCTTTGGGTTGGGGTGTGGTAGTTCTTTTGTTCTCCCGGAAATGGTGGACGGGGAAGCTGGCAGTTGGGTTTCTTTATCATTGGGTGAGTGAGTGATCCAGGAAGGGGTATGCTCCCCGATTGCAGACAGGTTTGTATGATGTTTAATCCTAGCAGCGTTATTTTTTTTTCTTCTGTTCCTTGTCAGCAAGTACAGGTAGATAGGTGGTCCAGATCAAGATTTTTCACCTTAATTATCTACTAAAGTAGGTATATTAACCATGCTAACCTAGGAGAAATATACCAAGAAAGAGGGTACATCTACTTTACTTACTTTATATTAATGAAATTGACCCCAAAAAAAATGTGGCTGCCCCCCATCAAGTAGTCAGAAGATCATACCTGTTACCTATACCTATAACAAGCTACAGTCAAAGTCATTGCACGTTCCTACCTTGTCACTTCACTTGAAGTTGTCATACCCCATGGATATTATTTTTGCTGATTGAATGATTGATTGAATGAAAAAGGAAATGAATGAACAACCACTTACTTATCTAGCTAGGGGTGTCGTATATCTATATCTTCATCCATATCCCCAGATGCCTTACCAGTACCTGTAAGGTAAGGTGAGGTACTCGTGAATCCAATCTTCAATCAATTTTAACCTAGACGGCGATCAGTTCAGTTCAGATCTATCTCAACCAATCCAAAGCAACCAGAAAACCAGAAGCACCGTACATACCTCACAAACGCATCCCAATATCAAATTTCCAAACCACCTAGAATTCTCAACATTCAACACCTTATCCCTCCCGAAGAAATAATTGGTCTGACCGGCAAGAGATGCACACTGTGCCCAACCAGCGCCAGAGAAAGAAAGAGATATGTCAGCCTTGTTGACTACATTCAATAGTTCCCAAGTACATGAGCTTGTAAGTATTTTTGTATCATTACTTACATACATACTTCACTCTCACCTTGTACCTCACTCTTGTACCCAACCCCAGCCTCACAACACACGCACAATACATATATAAACACATATATACACGGTGACCATACCTTACCCTACCTTACCTTACCTTTACCGGTCATCAAATCCAAACCAAACCAATCCGCACGCGAGCTTGCCGCTACCTCAAGTCATTCATACTATGCTATGCTTCTAACTTCGCGCAACGTCGAATCTACTTGAGCAAAATATACACATACGCATACGCTCACGCATACATATATACATCGAAGCTGGGGCTGGCACTACACTATAATACAATATAGTACGATACGATACAATACGATAAGCTTCAGGACGTACTTCAAGCTTGGAAAAAAAAGAAACATCACGAACTCGAAAAAAAAAATATCAAACGTCAAACTCAAACTCGACAACAATAATAAAGCAACGCAACACAACACAACATAGCACCTCCCTCTTTTTTTTTTCTCATTCTATCCTCTTCCATCTGCATCTTTACCTTCTTTCTATTCATTCATTCATTCCTTCACTATTCTTCTTCTTCCGCGCATTTCCATTTCCATTTCCACCCTCATCTTCACCATCACCATCACCATCCACCACCATCCCTTCCTCCCTTCCTTTCTTCAATGTCTAAACGCACCAACCCCCCCGTCAGCGATTTCGATCCCACGAGCCCCACCTTCACCCTATCCCACACCCATTCCCACACACTTCCCAACACTTTAAACAACACCTTAACACCCACTGACACGCTCAAGAGCGAACACACGCACCAACTCCATCCGCAACTGCATCCGCACCCTCAATTACATCCGTCACAAATCTCGCCTCCAACACGAAATAAACGACGCGCCGCTCAAACCTCTTCTGCGGCAACTACATACAATATGACACCCACAGCTGGTCCCTCGAATACGGGGAATACAAATATGAATATTAATACACCAGAGGATAATATGGCGGGGGCGTCGTCGAGTGGTATGCAACCCCCGGCGAAGAAGAGTAGGACGAATACGCCGTGGACGCCGGCTGAGGAACAGAGATTGAAGAATATGAGGGATGCGGGGAATAGTTGGGCGGATATTGCTAAGGTGGCTTTTTTCTTGATTCTGGTTTATTTTTCGATTTTCGATTTTTGGAAAGGGGGAAAGAAAGGGGAAATCTGTATGTGTGTGCTAGCGAAGTTCGAAGTTTTGAGCACTCCTAATCTGCCAATTACGGTACAGTAACGGATTCGCTTGCTCGCTTGCATCCAGTCTTCTTTCTCGCACTCAGATTTTAAGGGGAAGCAAACAAGTGAGGCAGAAAGAAAGACACTGCATGTTTCTTTCCTTCCGCATACTTTCCCATCTCTAAAAGATTGCGGGATCCAATCCAAACAGCAATGGGAAAAGAAAGAAAGAAACAGCACACGAAACTTTCTTTGGATATATTAACGTAAGACGTACCTTATACCAATGCTTCTTAACACTTCCTTCTGTCCTAGCGGGAAATGTCTATGTGGAGAAGAGAATCATGTGTAAGCAAAGTAAGTTGACTCAAAGATTTTCCGTATTGAGATAGGATGATATGGTATGAAAAAATAGTTTTTTTTTTGAGGGGCGTCTTGGTTCTTGGAATGAGATGATGGGGATTTCCTGTACGACTGAGTTTTGAAAACCCTTTTTTTTGGGAGGAGCTTCCGTTTCGTTTCGATTCGTTTCGTTTAGTCCCTCTTTTCAACCGCCACTCCTTGATTCTCCGGCTGGGTTGAAGTTGATGTTTTAGAAGGAGGGTGAATGAGGTTATACCCCCTTTTTTTCTTGCAATTTGTTTTCTTGCAGTTTTCGTTTCGTTTTGTTTCATTTCGTTTCATTTCCTTGGATTTCATCTCATCTCATCTCATCTTCAATCCCATCCATATACCCCATAAAACAACCACATATACATTTCAGGGCCAAAAAAAAAAAGAAAAAAAGAAAAAACCCACCTTCGCAATATCCGCCCAACTTTTTCCCGCATTCCCCATATTCTTCAATCTCTGTTTCTCAGCCGGCGTTCACGGCGTTTTCGTCCTACCCTTCTTCGCCGGGGGTTGCATACCACTCGACGACGCCCCCGCCATATTATCCTCTTGTGTATTT
>JWJA01004772.1:0-11582 GCA_000812885.1 Lanzia echinophila
AAAGCAATCCGATTATCGATAATCTCAAGGAGGTTTCATGGATTATCGGATTCCCAAGCAGTTGAAAGGCTCGGGGAAAAGATGCAAGCACCCGTCTGAAAAAAATAGCGGTGTGGGGGAATCAACTTGTTCGGTCTTGTCATCCTAGCTGCACACGAAACAATTTTGCGTGTCATCATTGTGAAGGCCGAAAGCAGTATCGCAGTCCACCTCCGCATATTAGACTTCCACAGCAGCAAAATATTCCTAAGTCACGTGTACATGTATATTCTCTTCCTCACAACTTGTTTCCTCAACCGTTCCACCAACGTCGGGTCGAAGAGCAAAATCTCCGGTCTGAAATGTCCCGATACTCGAGTCACAGTTCCGAGGGCACGGAAGAAGCAATAACTAGCGATCGAGATCTCGGCGTAGGGTATGACAAATGAAGAAGAAGGAAACACTTGGAGACTATTAGTCTCATCTCCCGGCTTGCTTTGAATTATGTATCTCTCAGGTTGAACTCCGATTGTTCGTAGCCCTACAAGGCTTCGGGATGCACATAGCCCTAGCTAGTCCACGTATTTGTATCTCCCAATTCGAATTATCTCGCCGTGCGCGGCTTTTTTGTTTTTACCTTTGCGATAGACTCTGTCAGTTCTCAAATTTGTACCCAACGCCGTAACATAACGACCGAGGTCCTGCAGCTGACTGAGCTGAATTCTCAGACAATGTCATCTTCCTCGTTTTCGTTCATTTCACACATACGAGACATATCGGTATCGGTCCTTTCCGTCCTCATCACTGCTGCCGATGTGGACAAATTGCGGGAAAAGATGCATGCTTTTTGTAGCTGAACGAGATATACTCATTTTTTCGGTTCCACCCTTAGCAATAGTGGCTGCATTTAGGGGCCTTCGCTTGCAAAACCCTCTGTTGTACAATTTCCTTTGTTTGATCTTCGGAGTATTGGTTAGTGAGTATGCACCTTCTTATCCCTTGCTGAACTGTTGCATATCTTCAAGTTGTTTATTGGTACGCATATTTTCAACGGCGCTTTGCGCTCCAATTAATAAGAACTCTACATTAGTTATCACCTTCACCGCTTCTATGAACTACAGAGGTTTTTAAGACACACACAACACCATGCCAAAATTCCAAACTCCATCATAAACCCCCACCACACCGAGTGATGTAAGTCGCGAACTAATCTGAAATGCACTTAGACGGTAGCCAGGTTGTTGGAAGAGCAGTACATCAGTAGGTAAACGCAGAAAGCCCCACAGCGATCGCAACCATCCGAATCTAGATACAGCAGTATTAGTTATATCCCTACCCAGCACCACCATCCCACGGAACCCCAACGACAAGAACAACATACCTTTTCCCAAACCCAAGCTCTCCAACCCATCACTTATTACCGGCAAATCCATCTGAAGCGGAGAAGCCTGGCTCGACGAGACGGCAAGTCTAGCAACAGACACATTTACCGACGTACTCACTGCACTGATCCCAGCACCGACACCGGTGATGAAAGTTCTGGAGAAAGCAATTACAGAAGTGGCGTTGGGTGCTAAGAGGAGATACAGCGTAGATTTTGAAGTAGGAGTCGTGAGGGGGCGAAATAGGAGCGGAATTTCAGTTGCAGGGAGTTGAGGTTGAGATTCTGGGATATTGGTTGAGACGTTTACTACTACGTTGCCATAGTTATCAAGGAAGGGTTGAACCTCCACTTCTTGGGTAAGTACGCTGAGTGGAAAACCAGTGGGAATAGAAGCTGGAAGTGCATTTTAGTCGCCGCCGTGTCTCGGTGACGTGTAGTAAAATGATATCATTTTGGTCTTTGTAAACAAAGCCAAAAAATTGCAGTGGATGTTGGGGTTTGGTACAGATCGCAGTGATACAAATTGCAGTAACAATATTGTGGGTTGAGCAGAACTTAGTGAATGTTCGTAGAGCGAGTCATAGATTTGGTTGAGCATGATCACAAATACGAGAGATTACAGAGTGAGGTCGGTAAATGTCTTGGGAGTTTCTATGCTTAATGGAAGTCTGATAAGATTGCTACCCGAGAAATGCGACAACGCATGGCAACTTTCTTGCCGGCTCCAAGGTCTAGTCTGAAAGGTTTCTCCAAAGCAGTACACGCTATACTCCTTAGTCACAGAAGGACAAGTACTATATGTCAGAAGCACGTTAGATTACATAGTGTACAAATAGGCATAGCTATATGGGTAGAAGAATGCCCGCGACCCTCCTGAACTAGGAGACCTGATGAGTAATGATCATTACAAATGACGGGTTGGCTTGACGCTTATAGTGCGCGTGTATACATCGACATCCGATAATTCTACCTCAAATCGGTCACCGGCTTTCACACCTTCAACATCGACCTTATCAGAAACTGACATGGTGGCCATGGCCGAAAAGTAAGGTAGCTCTCCTATGACCACTTCGCGCTGGGTGTTGTGTTTAGCAACGAATACGAACGTAGGAGGTAGAGGTGCCTCATTAAAGCGCCATGCGCGAACGAGGAATTGGCATACCCAATGTTGGGCTGACTGGCGGTTCCCCTGTTTAATCAATCTCTCGCGAGCTCCGATATGGAGCAACATGCGATCTACTTGAGCCTTCGAGAACGGAAGAAAATCTTCTTTCGTATTACCAATAATATCATGGCCTAAACGAGCTTCTTCTTTTAATGCTGCATGCACTTGCCAGTGAAGCAGTAGATCTCCATATCGACGCAAGGGGCTCGTACATCTAGCCATCATTTCCACGCCAACTCCCAAATGAGGGGCTGGGGTAGTAGACGGAATCACCGTGCCAAGCAATTGAAAGTATTGCATAGCAATGTTGTCCGGAGCATTCCCATATGCATCTAGATTTGGTACAACTACGTTTTGAAAGAATTTGGCAGGATCGGTGCTGTTGCGTGGACTAACTCTATACGGAATGGGTATGCCTCTCTCGTGACACCAATGTGCTGCAATCTCTGCACCGATCAACATGAGTGGTGCGACTATATCCACTGTTGGTCTTGCATCTTCAATTGCAGTCGAATCTTCCTTATTGAATCGAATGGATGGGTCGGCCTGGAATGGCGCAGATGCGCTACCATTTATATCTAAAAGGTTCCCACCCAGGGTGCTCTGAAGGTTAACCGACACCTCAATTCCAGATTTTTGATTCATGGAGACACCACCTTTAGCTTTTCGTTGTTTAAGTCGAGCCTCACCAATTTGTTGAAGGATGCGCAGATCTTCTTTGTGCTTATCTGAAAGCTGCTGACTTTCGAGCATATCCCTTCCTTTGCCAGGATTTGACTCTGTGGTATTGGCTTCTTGTGAAACGGAACTGGAATGGGAATTAATGTCAAGTCCAATGGCATTAATTGTCATCATGCTACGAGGTTTGGCGCCTGTCAGGATTTCATTGACAGCACTGTATGTCAGGTATTTGACATCGTGGATCTTGTGCGGACAAACTTTGATTTCTAGTAAATCACCATTTAGATTCATCCTCGCGCTGAATGTCAGGGAAGGACGTCCCGGACCAAGACTTAGATTATTTTGAACAAAATCGGGTGGTATCATGAAGAACACTTCCTCCGGCAAGTAGATGGTCTCGACTTGAGAAGCAAAAGAGGGGTTTTCATGAGCACTAAGCCGTGATGCTGGATCAGCGACGTGAATGTGAATCCAATACTCATTTGAAATGGCAGTGTGCTCGATTGATACCCCATCATCAATCTCGTGTGCGGATGCATTATCGATACAATAGACCGTGCAGTCCCCAAAATCCTTTCGGAGGGACGATATAGAATCCTCTGTGTGCACGATGGCATGTTGCTTTGGTTCTAGTTTACTTTCAATTGTAGCAATCCGAAGCTCAAACGGTACTCGACTTGTCCATGGATCAATGGCCCCAACTTCTTGCAAAAAGGTCCAGGCTGTAGTTTTATCTAGAGGAAGACCTTCGTATCGCTCTGTGAGGCGAAGAAAGGCAGACCCAATCGCGTTTAGAGGGGAATGTCGACCGATAGTACCAAGTGCAGCCCAAGATTCAACGAATTTGATTGCATGTTGTGCTGCACGCCATACTTTCTGATTAGACACTTGGTGCACATCGGCTTGCTTAGTAGTCAATGGCCCAATAGTGCCGTGTGTAGTGAGTTGGCGCGACTTTCGACTCAAATCGATAAGTTGCCTACATTCTTTAACACAACGAAGCAATGAGCTTGGTCCAATTTTGGCCCCCGTCCGTCTATTGCTTATTGCCTCCTGATATATGCGAATGCTTTCCATGAATTCAGTTATATCCTTCACCTCCAATAGAGAGCTAACTTCGTATTGCCCACCACTCCTAATTGAGCCTTGAAGTTGGGGGCGAAAGCAAAGATCATCGCGCATAAGGGAACGGTGTACAGCATAAAGCGCATGGTAAGGGTGCTTCCCCTTTCCGGTTGCTGAAGCATGTGCTGGCAAAATCAAGTCCGCCAATTCGTCAAGTGTTACGTATCGAAAAGAGTCGGGGTTTGCAACGAGACCATGGGCATTGTGAAGTCTAGAGACAGCGCCTTGATATACAACGTCGGCTTGCGTGCAGAAATGTCGCATCTTCTCCATCAATGGCTTGCCGAATTCCCGAGGAACTTGTTCAACAACAACATGAGTTTTTTCTGATTCGGGTTGGGGTTCATTGAGGCCCGGTATATATCGGCGAAGGACTTCAAGTTCATGCTCCTCGACAAAATTCGGAACATAGAACTGTGCAGCTCGTACAGACGCGTCTAACCAGCGACCAGACATCGTGTAAAATTGAGAACGCCTGTCTATTTCGCATACAAATATGGCAAGCTCTACTCTCCCGCCCACGCCACTGTTCAAGTCAGTCATGAGATGTCTTAGCTTGGTGGCATGTAGAAAGGTCGTACCCGAGTTCAACGAGATCCCCAGGAAGAAGAAATCCACGCTTACTTCCAATGTCAAGCAGATCTTTGGTAGTGAAATTCGATGCATCATCTTCAAACCTGGCATCTTCATGAACGGTAAACTCCTCAGTAAGTATTCGAGTCACACTGTTTTCAATGGCTCCTGGCCGATCCTCGAGTTGGACCATAGGGACATAATTATTGACATGCTCCCTTTCCCATATACGTAATTGCTCTACGATTTTCGTTCGCCTTTCTTGGGAAGAAAGATGTGGTGGAAGTGGGTCGAGTAGATTGCTTTGTGTGTCAGGCTCTTTGGTCGTATTGAGAAATTTCCGGTCATCTCTCTGGATAACTTGTTTTGGCCATAATTTCTTGCCTCTTTCTCGTACTGTTGTATGGCTTGATAGTTGCCCACTACGGGTGGCTACACCCGTAGGAAGATTTGCAAAGCATCTCCAACATACGTATGGATTCAGATTCCGTCCTCGCCGAAATGATCCTAACATAATTGTCGTAAATGTGGCAGCGAAGTTGTAAGTCACTTGCCGGATTGTCACATTTCGAAATTGTAACCAAAATTTCTTAGATGCGATAGACGATAAGCGATAAGCCGGGCCGGTGGTTTAGTGCTCCGTGAATCTCTGAGCTAATAGAAATTAGGTTAGGGCCCGTTAAAAAAACATGGAAAATGTTTTTTCTTTTCCAGTCCTCAATTTCTACTTCTGTACAAAATCAACAAAAATAAATATCAGATTGAGATCCAAGGCTTTATTAACAACCTGTGCATCTCTGAACACATATCTCATTCCAATATCAGGTAAGCACAAATTTATTCTTATTTTGCGATTCCGAGGATACTCCTTTATATGATGAACAACAATAGCATGTATTACCTGAAGAAATATCGTTTCGACGATACTCTATGTGGTCTACACCAAGATATCTGACTGTTACTTTACCTTGCGTATATATATATACACTTATTTTGTCTTGAATTGAACATTACTGATCAAATTAGCTGTACGGAATATTAGTTTTGTACCCCAACATGTCAACAATCGCAAACGAAGGGCAATTCACGATACTGTATTTTGCTTCTGCGAGCTCGTACACTTCAAAGGATTCAGAAGTCTTAGAGGCTCCTCTACCGCTATTTAAACTCTTTGAAGTCTTAGAGGAAAGATATGAGGGAATACAAGACAAAGTGCTTCGAAGTTGCATGGTAACCGTCAATCTTGAGTATGTTGATATCCTGGCGGCAGGAGCTCAGAGCACAGAAATGATCATCAAAGATGGCGACGAGGTTGCCATCATTCCACCTGTGAGCTCTGGGTGAATGAGTTCAGGCATAAACCCTCTTCCATGCAGGTTGAACTTGAATTCCTTGGAAGTGGAGAACGAATGCCAGGACCGCCTCTATCGTGGGTTTTCTAAACCCGGCTATTCTCGGAACGGCCATTTTGTCCCACAAACTCCAGTATACAGCCTCGTCACTAGGTATTTCCTTCGGATAACATCATCAAAATGCTATGGTGCACCTCTTCCGCCATTACAGCCTCAACGAAATGTGCTAAATACCCTCTCTTCATAAGGATGATGTCAGGTGCCAACATACTGGTATAATAACCAAAGGGGAGCACATTGAATGATGACTCTTGGTGGTGTATTAATCAATTGCTGGGGAAGGGAAAACAAGATGAAGTTTGAATAGATAGATATTATTTCCACCGAAACTTAGCAATCCGAGAATGAACTTGGAGCATCATTGTCAAAGTCTGGTGCTTTAACATCTACCAAATGACCGTTAGATAAGTACTAGGGGTAGTAATTGGAGGGGATCATACACCAAGAGTAGGGTTTGTTGTAGATAGGAAAATTCAAGTTCAAATACCCTCCCTTTACTGTACTTAGCTATAGTGATGTTAACAATAAACATTAAGATTATATTTTACATAAATTCTTAAGGTCACCGGGAGAAGAGATCTTAACCTTTTAAATTCAACTGTACTGAAGTACGGTTCTTACCTAGCAGTACATCTATATCAATAGCTATTGAACTAAGCCAAATACGTATTGGCTTAATAAGCTTCCAAATTTCCCCCACAGAACTAATAAAATAACCTTAAGCTAGTAGTACATCTTGCAATCATTGCTTTTTTCCCAGAAGACGGCGCGGCATCACAACCCTCCGACTCACCGAGAATTTGTTGCTTGACCTTTTTATCTGCAGCGCGAGATTACAATGGATAATCCGATAGATCCTCGTTTGAGAGACGCATCGTCGAACGCAAACTCGTTCTTGCAACAGCAGCAGCAGCAACAGCAGCAACCGCTACAACAACAATCCCATCAAGTACAGAGACAGCCAGACAATTCCATTACAAATACACCAAATTCTGCTGTGAACAACTCTCGATTAACTGGTCTGTCACCTCCTCAACTACAACAATACCACAATCCCGTTCACGATGGAAATCAGCTTTATATGCCACAAACACCCCATTCCGGTGGTAACATAACCGATGATGGAGGCATTCCGACATCGACAGATCCGAAACGACCAAGAGCTTGCGAAGCTTGTCGAGGGTTGAAGGTTCGCTGCGATCCTGATCCTAACAATCCAGATGGTGATTGCAAGAGGTGTGCCAAGGCCCATCGCCCTTGCATTGTTACCCAACCGAGTCGCAAAAGGCAAAAAAAGGCAGATAGTAGAGTGGCTGAGTTGGAGAAGAAGATTGACGCGTTGACAGCTACACTACAAGCAACACAAGCAACAAAATCTGGATCTTTACCAATACATCATGGGGGCGAAGGTGGCCTCGAGCAAGATAGTCCGCACATGTCGGCACGACCAAATCCATACGAACAAGTTACGCATGGGGGTTTTGGATCACCCTTCTCTAGTCATACCGAGTCGCGAGTAGGTTCGCATGATTGGTCTAATTATCCTAAAGCTCCCACGTCGGAGAATCAAAAATCATCCGCACCACCTATGGTTATGGCAGGCCAGAAAAGAAAGCATCTCGAGCCTCGGGATGCCGCTCCAGTTGACTCTTTCATGACGTCGGGGGCGCTGAATCAGAAAGCTGCCGACCCCCCTCAAGCATTGGTGTGGGATGCGCCCCATGCATCTCAAAAACCAACGCCTTCACACGAATATGCTGATGTTGTGGATCGTGGCCTCATAACAGCCGACATCGCGACCAAAATGTTCAACTGTTATATTGAAAAAATGGCCCACCACATGCCTGCTGTTGTGTTTCCCCCAGAAACCACTGCTGCAGAGATTCGCAAAACGAAACCAGTCTTATTTCTTGCTATTCTCAGCGCCAGTTCAGGAACAAATTATCCATCTCTCCAGAAGCAACTAACAAAGGAAGTGATGAGCGTTTACGCAGATCGTATCGTTTGCAACGGTGAAAAGACGTTAGAGCTTATACAAGCTCTTCATATTAGTACTCTTTGGTATTGGCCGCCCGAACACTTTGAAGAGCTCAAATTCTATCAACTCATTCATATTGCGGCAGTCATGGCCATTGACATTGGTATGGGAAAGAAAGGAAAGGGCGGTAGAACCGACAAGATGAAGAGCGCTGGTCTATGGAGAGATCATCCATGGCGACGAACACCTTATCCTGACCCAGAAAGCATAGAGGCAAGACGTACTTGGTTGGGCTGCTACTTTTTATGCTGCAACGCCTCCATGGGCTTGCGTCGACCGAACCTCATTCGTTGGACCCCTTTCATGGCAGATTCTGTCGATCTACTTGAGACTTCACCAGATGCGGCACCTACTGATAAGATATTATGTCAATGGGTCCGTAGTCAGCGAATTGCTGAGGAAGTTGGGATTCAGTTTTCGATGGATGACCCACTAGCAACAATTAGTATGTCGGATCCAAAAGTCGTATATGCGTTGAAGGGGTTTGAAAAGGATCTTGAGAAGTGGAATAGCCAAATCCCACTTGATGTACAAACACGTAAGTCTTTCGAACTTTTTATTTAATTTAAAATGATTGCTAAATGTGCCACTTAGCCTCCTTGGCGTTAACCAAGCATGTTATCAACCTTTACATGCACGAAATTGCTATGCATGTCGATCACAATATTGAAGAATTCAAACCGCCGTTCACCGAAGAAACATTACATGGGGCCGGGGATACTCCAGATGTGTTAACGCCTGCCCATATTAGTGCTTTATCTACCTGCCTAACATCCATTGACGGAATATTTGAAACATTTCTCAAATTCGACGTTGAAGTGATTCGATGCCTCCCTATTGCACATTTTGTCAGAGTTGCATATGCTGTTGTGGTTCTTATCAAAATGTATTTCGCTGCAGCGAATCCCAACGGTGAGTTAGGAAAGGTCATTGACAAGGATAACATGAAAGTTGAGCAATATCTTGATGGCTTGGTTGAGGTCTTCCGTGCTTCGGCAGCAGATGAGAGGTCCAGACCAGCGGCCAAATTTTTGATGGTTCTCATAATGTTAAAAACTTGGTTTCACAGACAACGCGAGGGCAAAGCTACACCCAATAATGGTTTGGAGCCTTCCGAGCCTGCAAGAGCTAGCGGCGAAGTATCGGGAGAAGTTACAAATGATACTGATCAGGGTTCTACACGGCAAATTGCACCACAACGAAATGGCCAGCAGCCTGGTTTCAGTCCATCAAACACGCCTCTCCAGCTACTGAGTGAAGTGGCCACCGGTAATTCAGGTGGTTCTCGTTCCGAAAACCATAACCAATATGCTTCACAAACGAACGACTGGCCGCCTCAGCAATATCCAAACTACGACCCCTCAATGATGAACGCCCAGGTGCTTCAAGGATACGGAGACATGTCAGGAAACATCGATCCTTCTCTTGGCATGGATCTTGGCTTCGCCATGGGTGGCGGGTTCGAGCAGGCAATGGGAATCACATTTGGAGTTGGTGATATCGGCAATTATTTTGGGGAAGACATTTTCGGTCATTTTTTGGGCGGAGTCGTCCCGGGCTTCGAGGGTATGTAATTTTGGAAGAGCAATCGAAGCTCAGAGGTTCTAAGTCTTGGAACGTTGTTTTCGGCGGAAGAAATACAAAAGCAGTATAATATTCACGCCGCACTCCACTTACTGAACTAGCTACTTAATAAAAAGATCAATATTTCAAGACACTTCCAACGTCTATAGAGTTACAGTACATAATATCCTTCCATATTTCGCTTCAGTACATACAAGATATTACATTGGCTTTGGTCCGATTAATCTCTCATGTAAGTGCTAGCCAGACCTCGTGCTACTATGAAATGATTCAAGAAATAGCCGTAGTATATCATAAGGATATGGGAATGCAAGGTTGATATTCCAGCACCATCCTACATCAAGTTTTCATAGTCCCCCATGTTGTAAATAGGTACAACACTCCACTTTTCTACTCTACATTTGAATTTTGATTTTCAACAATTTGGAACTGATAGATGGTGGTTAGGTTGAATGTGTTGACCGGGCTAGCCCGACTTTTTTGAGCTACGAACCCAGGCCCCTATAATCACAAGCCCCAAGAGTGTGAATACTGCAATCCAGTGATAAGCAGGCGTTTTTATTATTATTATCTGATGTTACAAGTCGGGCAAAGTTGCAGACACCGTATCGTAGGCTCGGCCACAACCACAGCCAAAACAGGAGGGTGCCACCTCCCAAAGTCGGCCCGTTTAGTCCCGTACCAGCCATACATCCAACAGCAACACCGAGACTCAAGGGGTGAAGAAGCCTGGCATAAACAGCATCCTGCGTTACGCCTAAGCCAACCGAGCGCTTGAGCTGCCCGTACTGAGGTTAATTGAATTGAGGATTCGTAGGTTAATTGGCCGTCCAGTCGGATTATGAAATGCGTTGGGGAATCATGCACCACCTGAGTAAACAACGAGTTTCGACTCGTTGGAGGTAGGCCACTCAACTGTGGCCGAAACATCGCTGGTTGTTTGCGGAAAGACGAAATGCAGCTTATGACAGCCCTCTCCGCAAGAGTAGCAGGTCTATCAGTGCGTCCTAAGAAGGAACGTTGAGCGAAGTATCTAGCGACGCCAACACCAAGGACATCAGTTCAGTCGCCCAAGGCATGTGCGGTCCCAGCTTGGATAGCCCCTCCAAGGCGCAACGGTCTAGCGATGCAGAGTTGCAATACTTTGTGATATCAGGATGGTATTAGTGGATTCAATCTTTACTCTGATCCTACGGTACTGGGAGTGTGCCGACAAAAACCATATGGAGTGTGCTAGTTTCTGGATCATTCTCAAATACCAACAAATATCCGGTGTCCAAAGCTCTAATTTAAGACTCTCAAATGTGAAGTATTGTATACTGATATTAGTTACCTGTTCTGTCAAATCAAATTTTGCAAAGATATCGTTCAATACAGCGAGATAGCCAAAACAAAATGAATGGTAATTCATGAATTAATGCGCCCCTTGGTGATTTAAGACAAGTATATTAGTCAGTCAGTACGATTGATTAACTTCTAAAATCACTAGAATTCATTATCATGCAGTCTTCGTTGAAACCCGACTCCTCACCAACCACCCCCACATCTGCACAATCAATCCACCACCCATCAACCTCTCTAACCCTACAGTACCGCTCCTCGACCCACCTATCTGCATGAATCGGCAACACCCCCATCCCC
>JWJA01004773.1:0-18356 GCA_000812885.1 Lanzia echinophila
ATAAGATAATAAGACTACCTGACTCCTAACACCGTTCCTTCCACCACGTGCTATGAATGAAGTGCATCTGCAATCCACACCTAAATCCGCTGACACTAATTTAGCTTACTAATTTCTTCATGTGAAGTAATAACTAACCACCAAAACATATCAATGACTCAAGCATCAACATCAATAACCAGATATCAAAGCTCTCTTCCTCGACAAATATTCGACAGTCAACAAAGTAATCCACGACCGTGGGGGATATCTTCAACGATTGCATAACATTATCTAGTGTACTCCACCCCCCCATCGCCAATTCCGAGCCCCAACAAACACTTGGGGGATATAGCTTAGGTCACCAACTTGCGAGCCATATCAATTGGCAATACCCATATCCGTGGTATGCATATTCTATCAGTAAGCTGAGATGAGATAGGTGACGGTAACCATTTGAATCATTAATCCCGGGTGTACTACTGTATACTACAGACTACAATCTAGACGCTGTGAATGCTGACACAAAATACAGATGCATCAATTGTTATATACCTATCCTATAGGAGATACTATGCAATCACTTTCGTTCATCACCTTAGCTGTATTGTCCGATTTCCATTTCCGTCCATGACCATCTCAACTCAATCCCCCAAAGAATAGCAAGCAAGCACGCAATCACCGGCTCGGGCCGGGTATACGGCATTCGATTCAATCATTGCAATTTCCATCATGCTACTAGCTCTATGTATCGCACATTCACACTTACATACCAGATAATCCTTCCTTCCTTCCTCCCTCTCCATGCCCGCCCTTTTCCAATGCGATCCTTCCTAAATGTACATATATATGCTCGCAAAACCCACCACTCAGTGGCCCCAGCTCGTGTGCATGCACTTGCATCGGTCCTCCTTCCCCCACTCCACGAAGGCCCTTCCTTCTTTAGTCTTCTGCAGGGTATTGCATCGCAGATTGCAGATTGTAAGATAGAGCTAGCACGTGAACCACAGCATATCAACCATCTGTCAATGCATTCCTGTCTCAACATCTGCTAACAAGTCTTATGGCCCTCTCCACCTTTTACCCACTTAATAACAGTCCCAATTTCTAGATCTTATTCAAACAAACACAGAAACACGAAAATATCACATGTAGCCTCATGCTTACTGCGGAGCACACTTAAATCCATATATCCCATCACATTCCATTATATACATCTTGATTTCATACAATTGAATCATATCCCCACGTCTATCTATGAATCTGCAAGCCTTCCTCTGAGCAAAGCCAACCTCATAATCAATATCATCAACATTTATCTCCCTACCCAAAAAATAAAATATCCCAGTCCATTGAGGATAGATATCGGAACCTAGTCCCCTGACAAGGGTAATTCCGAGGAGAATACAGAAAAGAAGAGATACCTTACCAACTTCCCCAACAAAGACACCTCAAACCCCAGCCTCCCCAACCCCACACCAACTCACCTCACCGCAAGCACATAACAATGGTAACCAGACCTCTCCCCCAACCCATGCACCATCTTGGCATTGCCAAAAACCCAACTCGCCTTCTAATCGGTGTAGGGAATACAAAACGTCAGCTGAAGCACAAGCTTTTTGCGCATATGTTGTGTAACGCGAATATGCACTACCACGCTTTCTCAGGACACCACTACCTTAGAACCACTAGCACCTGCTTTTGCGATAACCCACACTGCGCATTTAGCGATGTAAAGTTTTTGGATGCATGGATGGGGGGTATCATTGAATGCACCCACACTATCCCAACATATCATCCTAGCATAGAAACGCCAAACGCACATGTTTATGTAGTTTTTGAATAAAAGCCACGAGGCCGACTGCGGACTTGGACTTTTGGATGGTTGAGGCTGACTGTGATTTGACTATGATAACTACCAAGCCCCGTATTGTGATCACGGCCTTAATTGCAATGCTATACCATGGCTCATTCTACTGTAGACCAAGGCCTTCTGAAAGCCATGTCATGTATGTTGTCGGATGAAATGAAACCGAAAAAATGAAGAAAACTTCTGCCTAACTTTTGCCCGGCGTTTGTGTGAGAGGCACTCTCCTCTCTACTTCTTGATGCGGTCTAGAGCATTCTAGACCGATTTTCTAGCCTTCAACCATATTCTTCCATTCGGGTTCGCATAGAATAAGATACAATGGCTATTAGATTGTGTTATCCTTTTATCGGTCTGTCTGTTTTTGAAGAATATCGAGTTTCCCTTCCAGTCCAATGATCCAATCAAACCAAAAAGTCCAGCTCGCACACTCTCCACATTATCATCTCATCCCATCTTATTCCCAGCAAAGATCACATCCGCAGGGGCAATGCAACGCAATGTAATGCAATGCAGCCATATTGTACTCTGTAACTCTCACAACCACAACCCCACATTCCAACAACACCGAGTAGCAACCTCACGAAAATAGAACGTCTCCCCAATACGCCGCCATCGTCGTAAGATACCACACAATAGGGTAAAACATCACGCCACCGTGATACAACAACATCGGAACGAACAATCAGCTTCCTCCGACCTGAAAAAGTCGTGAGACAAAAGTTGTGGTTCTTTTCCCTCTTTGGCTTGTCCTTCCTAGTCCCAGTCCTACTGTCTTTATAGTATCTGACTAATAGAATGTCTTTGTAGAGCCAGCAATCGTTCCTCCTTCGTATATATTCCAATAGTTTTGGGGGATTGGTGCGTTGTGAAGATGTTCCGTTTGGCCGATGTTGTAGAATGTAAGAATGAAGATCATGATTCGTCGGATCGCATTGTGCGATTGATTCAATCTGATTGATTGATTGATCGATAGATCGGAGAGGATTATCGCGTTATGTATATGTATGATGTGAGGGGGTTATCGTCGCAAATATGCCATACTTGATACCGAAACACAAGCCCATACCGAAGTGGAATTTCCGTATGAAGGTCGCGTCGCGTCGTTTTGTTTCGTTTAGCCACAGATATATTAGATACCGTTAGCAATAGTACTGATCTCTCTTCGCACACTGCAAAACAGCTCTGGTTGTTGATTGTCTGTCTATTCAGAAGATAATCGATTGATGGTCAATCTTTGTCCATGCGCTGCCTGATGTTTGCGATGAAAAGTATGCGATGCGATGTCAGCAATCATTAAGGGGCGGCTTACTCACCCAGTACCTACCAATACTTACACTTTTTGAATTCTTCATTTTGATAGTCCGGATCGAGTGCGATGAATTTGTCGGTGTGTCATTAGAACAAGAGAGTACCATGTATCCCATGAGATCACGCCCTTGATAAAGATCGCAAGTGGTAAATTGCAAGTAGAGATATGCTTGGTCATACAAATAGTTGTATGCAAAGTACTCTGAATGGAGTGAATGTGCGAACCATTAGTCCAACTTGCTTTCAAACATGATCTCCATCTTGGAAATCCCGTATGTACCCTATATCAAGCAATAGCAACAGCAACAATCAACTGAATCTATGTTCATCTAACGACAACAAATATAAGCAGATATAGTCTCCCATTCTTGGTAAAGTAGGTATATCTTCAAAACTATTATGCAGCATCTTGCATTGCTTGCTTGGCCTTAAAGTATGTGCTGACCGACTTTTTCGCGCCTTGTGTATTCATTTTATCGCAAACGCAAACGCCGACGCAGAAACACATGCAAATACAAACGCAAACAAATAAAATGGTAATAACGTAATCGATGAAGTGAGGATATAATTCTCGATCGTCTTTCGTAGAATCGCAATCTGCTGACCACCTGCTCGAATGCTTTGCAGATACAGATTCATACTGTAAGATCTAGATACAGTAACTGCGAAGTTGGAGATTGGAGATGGAGACTATTTTCTTATCGATTCCTTATCGTTTTCCTCCGACTCCGGGGATCCTTTCTAAGGTTACAATTCGCTATAATACGACGCCGAAACATTGTGCACACCCGAAGGGTTAGGGAAGTTTCTCGATGCGAAGGGATGGGAAAGCGAAAGAGGGGTCCGCAGCTGATACAGTAATGCTGGCAGTTATGTGTTGTAGAGTACGTGAAATACCACCCAGATAAGCCCACGACCACGAATCAAAATCGGTCCTTACTGGTGATGGTTCTTGGTACATGTACTATATACAGTAATTGACCGAACCATACCGCTAATTTTGTATTTCTCCGTAGGTCGTATGTGAGCATTAACCAGATGGATACCAAAAGGGAACCCAGGAGATTCTCTACCTATGTACCTTGAGGTCTCATTCAGATAATGATGTAATTCATCAAGATATAGCATGAATGTAAAATTAAAAAACCAAAAATTATATGGTAAACGACATACGATTCGAGCAAATCTGATTGATGCTTTTCGATTCGATATATACCAGTGCCATTACTGTAGTTCTATTAAAATTGACCTGTATTCGCTAGCGCTATATGTGGTCAAGATCTTCGTGATTTTCCACCAGGTTTTCTTTTTGCATGGTGAGAATAGAAGGGCGAGCATGGGATAAGGACTTTAGAATGCTTTTGATTTCTGACCTAGTGCATAGCATGGCATGCAAGCAAGTAGACGGAAATGTGTGATGCGGAATTCAATCCAGAACAAATCCAAGTCATAAAGGCAATGCGACGTTAATAAACTGTAAGTCGGCTAGGCAGCTATGGTGAATATACAATTGAGTCTTTAGCTCTTCATAAAGACTTTGTAAGTATCTTTCACAGCTGGTTTCCAAGACTTTTTGAGCTCTTGGTAAAGTCGATGGCTTTGCTTTTCTACAGAGCAGTCAACGACTTTTGAACTACTTCTGAATTGACGGGATACCTAATTAGTCTGAAAGAGTGGGTTATTAGGGAATCATGGGATGGAGTGGATGTTTTCTAAGTGACGCTAACAACCCAATACCACTGTGTAATGTACACCAAACAGATAAGGTTAAAATACTCGCGTAAAGTCGGATCACACTACCAACGGCGAAGTGCATACAGTAAGTTTTGCTACGCCTTATGCGACTGGAGCTGTTTACACTAGCAGCATGTCATTGGCATCAGAGAGGCGGTATAGGAAACATTAGGCGAGACGCGAAAGCTTCTACTAGGGAACAGCTTCGTAAGTTACGGGGTGTTGGTACTCCGAGAGTCCGACTAGAGGATAACTCTACTCTACGAATTGTAACTTGTAAGGTTAAGCGCTGAAAATCGACGGTATTATTTGGATGAAATTTATGGGATTACGGAAGTACCTACCTATGGGTACATGGATGTATATAGTATAATGTAACTATATAAACGAACGGGTATAGTGACTTGGCACGCTTGTTGACCAATGCACAGAACAACCTTAGCTCTCACTCTCACTGTAAGTTTTAGCACTGCAAGCAAGCATAGACGCAAGTATCCATCCGTTTCATCCCATCCCCATCCCATGGAATTTCAATTCATCCTATCTTATCCCCTGAAACGGATGGGATCGAGTCATTAAAATCCATTTCCAATGATTATTTGAGTCTTGTTACACACATTACATCCGTGGGTATCTTTCAAATTCAGATGTTAATTTTGACGTAAAGCTTACACATCACTCACCGACCGACTGCCGGATACATGAAGGCCAAATGGACTCGGCGTCTCATTATCCCTTTTCATCGTTTCGACGCACAGCATTAGTATCTTTACCCCAGGTAATAGTACGCGTCCTTACTGTACTCGTACACAATTCTAAACTACACAGCACTGTAACCACAATACACGCTTGTCCAACAAAAGGAATCTACACCGAAGAGAAACTTTCGAGAATCTCAGAGAAACATTAGACAGTATCTTATTGTTTTCCACATTAGTTATAGAGATCACTGGAGTGGGAATGGTAGATGCCTTCCCGATATTGCGTGCACTGTAGTGTTGCATTTGCGAAAAAGGCATAAAAAAATCCCGCAGCTCTTGAGTGGCGCGGTAGTCATATATTTACTTCCTCCAAGCCATAATGCAAGGTTAAGCTTCCAGATTGTACTCTATCTTCTCTTTTGCTTCCCAAGCTTCACTAAACCATCACATCACGTATCCACACATGCTTTGCCCTAGAATCCTCTAATCCACCTACAGTGGACCAATCCATACAACCCCAAAGAAAATGCCATGCACGCAGACATCATCGCACGCACATCCCAGTCCGGTCCCCTGCGCCGAACCCCTACTTGTCACATACCCTGTTAAACGACCCCAGCCAAGAAACAAAATAAACCATCGATCTGACATTGTGCAACGGCCCAACAGCAACCATCACTAAAATAATAAGCCTTATACGATAATCCATGTCCTCTTGCTTTTTAGGGTTAATACTTACCTTATACTAGCTGTAATTAGGTATTAGTCCAAATATATTTACTTCGCCATAATCTATTTGAAGTTGTTTTTCTCTACTAAAGCACTACTGCACACTATTTTGTCCAAGGCTCGAAGGATCCTCTGGAGTTCATGGTTCTCCAATCAAAGCAACAGGATAAGACGGAATCGAACAATTGGCAAAAATATACCGAACGTCGCGATAGGATTTTAGCGTGGGCGCTTGGGCCCAGCCTGCTAGGTAGAGTTGTAGAGGCTGGTGCAAAACATAGCTGAATGAAGGAGACGATGAAGAAAATGAAGAAGATGAATGTAATAATCGGTTGATGTGTACCAGAACAAGCAAGTCAAGCAGACTTGCCAGGCAACCCCATTGATATTTTCGCATGTGGCTTCGGCTTGCATGAGGCGTTGAAAGAGAAACTCGTAATGTAGTACTACAAAAACCAATTGGTGACTAGGACATTGAAACTAGTAAAATAAAAGACTTTCGGTGGCATATATTAGTGTCCAATGTATTGCATCGGGCTGCCACGCGAGCAAAGTGCACAGGGACACGAAATCGATAACGCAAACGCAACGCCTTCCGTGCCGTGAACTAAGGTGCCTGGTAGGAAACAACGTAATGTGATGTGCTTCGGATCTAAAGGGTTGAAGTTCCGTTGCCAATGCGTTACTTGTTCTGTTGCTTGGATATTTTGTGATTAGATTCAATCGAACAGATGGATGAATGTTGTAGCCGTGCTCTTCTCCCTAGTGAGGTATCCTTTTGCCAAGATGAGCCCCACCAGACCAGGGCCGATAAGGTTATTTTGGAGTGAGCGTAGGAAGTGGATTCATGAGCCAATCAAGACATCTGGTTGGAGCGGCTTGTGCGCTGTGCAGTACCTAGTCCTAGGAATTACCCACTTCTAGAACTAGCTAGGTGAAAACAGATCAATAAGTGGTCATGTGGTAGGCAGAAGTACCTTGACCTTTGGAGCATAGGATCTTTAAATTAGGTATGCACTGTTATGTGCTTTGTTCTGCAGAAAGAAGGGAGAAGGAAAAGAAAAAGAGAAGAGATGTACTGGAGAGGGTCAATGAGAAAGGAAAAATCTCGATCTTTGTCCCACAGTTTCGACATCTGGGGTAGGAATCGATGCACATGAGTCTAACAATGGGAGAGACGGACATCGAGAAGAAGTGGACTGGAGGAAGATCAGTATGTTAAGATATGTAATGTTGGAGGTAATGCTAGTTGTATTAGTGACCGCAATATGGGTTACACGGACCACTTGCCGGGGACTATAAATATTTGAGGATATACTAATCCTTTACTACTGTATCTCTCATGTACACTTTACTACATACTAAATAAAATACTAATGCATTACACAGAACCTATTCCATGCCTACCTTCCTCATTAGTTGACCATAATCTCCAATATGTAATTAGAATGTGAGTGGATGTGTTGGTGGGTTGGTGGGTTCGTGGTATTGAGGTGTAGAAAAGAGCTACGGGAGTAGGAATCGTGCTTCTTGTTCTGCAGCGATTGTCAGAAAGAAATATATCTGCTTCTGCTTATGCAGATCCTACTTGATATGGAGTGGGAATTGATATAGATATAAATTGCTGGGGCTCCCGCGAGAGAAGGAATCGAGGCAGGAATCAAAGGAGTCAGGGCTATCCTGTCCTATCTAATGTTTTGTTTGCAAGGGAAGTCGACAATTGTATCTTGGCTCACCGTTGATTCCATGCACATAATGCACGGCACAGTTTGATACAATATGGTATGGTATGTCGCGCCCCCTCACTCTTGCAGTAATCCCCCTTTGACCCTCGATTTCCTGGGATTGGCTCATAAATGAATCCTATGGATGTAGAACTACTGCCGCATAGGCTGCTGATGGTTTGAAATTTGGTTCTAGTTCTGGGTTTACTGGTATTGACTGAGCAGAAGGAAGGATGATGAACCTTCCAACAATGTATGCGAGTAATGATATAGCATTTGTTCGAGGGAATCGATATCGGAATTGACCGGCATTGTGCCACATTATAGGTTCTATTTTGCATGAGGGGTGAAAAGGCTGGGATGAGATGGTATATCGTCTTGAGTATCCTAAGTGAGTAAGTATGACTTGTAAGAAAGAAGCTCTACTCCTCAACAACACCATGAGGTAAGGATCCGGCCCGATCGATGAATGTACAAAGGAACCGCATCCCCGAAGACCAAGAAGACGAAGAATTTTGTTATCCAGATAATTGGAATAATCCGTGTACCATACGTGTACCATACAAGTAAGTGTCGGTAACAATTTGCTCCTTTTAGGTCTCCGGAATTAATTTTCAAGTTCTGATTGACCTATTTTCATTCATGCTTCATATTGTCATAGTACAGTTATAGATGCAGGACAGCCAAAAAAATCGTGAACTCGGAGTTCATTTTGAGTAAAAGCATATAACTTGAGGCTCTAGAACATCCCCCCACCCTTCCGTCACACTCTGAGCTGTGCTGTGCTTATTCTTCATTCTGGACCCTGCATTTTGATCAAATACCCAACTGGCTTGATGGTTACGAACGATGATGGTGTAGGTTCAATTTAAGGAAGGAATAGGAAGAGAAAATGAATAATGAAGAAGACAGCCAGATGGATTGGTTTTTTTAGGAATGAAGTGAATTGAATTACATGGAATTAACCAATACATATGAGAGAAGACATTTTCATAATGCAACAAGGGAGAGCTGAGAAGGGGTGCGGTGCGAAAAGGTGACTAAGTGTCTACCGTACAGTACCTTAGCTTACTTGGCATGGGGTAAGATATTCCACCTCTCTTCCCGATAGTTCTTGTCCTTAAATCAATTCAATCCTTTGGCTAACTAATAAAAAGCCCCGGAAATGATCCTTTGAAATAATAATTATTCTTAATTAATTTTACCAAAACGGACTATTTGTTGGTATTTTCTCATTATCGGCCTAAGAAAAAGATAATCAAGGCCGAAAAGACGGCGATGTACAGTACTGGATAAGAAGAGGACAGAAGCAGTAGAAGACAGGAGGAGTAATAAGATTTCGGTTTAGAAGCACTTTAATCCTTCAACCCTTCAAGATTTAGAATCATATATGGTACTACATCTTCTATCCTTTGCTAGGGTAAGAGTCCTTCCATCCCATCCCCTCTCACCTCAACTCTCTCCTCTCCTCTCACTCAGTTTGGCGGCTACTGATTTGAGGAAACGGAGGCGGCTGAACCTTGTAAGACTATACAATACTCATACTTAATTCTTTAACGTAAACGAGATCCTGTTTTTGCTTGCCTCAAGTCTGAAAGTACTTACTTACATCTTTAACAAGTTACACTACAATCCAATACAACCTTGGAAATATCCGATAGTACAAATACAGACCTCATCTCAAAACTCCTGACAGGCTGCAACTCCAATTAACCATTACCACTACCACACTTGAATAGTCAACTGGTATTCCGAGAAGAAAGGAATAATCGCTCAAAAAATAAAAATAATTAATATTGCACTCCTCTCAATACATTTTCCAATCATATTTCCCAACTAAATCAACCAGACTCTGAAGTCCAGGGCATTTAGTTTGGGTACTGTAGGGCAAGCCAAGGCAAGGCTAGAACAAACGAACTGCAACAATGGATGCAGCTATGGAAAGTAAGAGGAAACGAAAACATCATCGAAGGTCTAGAAATGGCTGTTACACTTGCAAACAACGACATACTAGATGCGACGAAGAAAGACCTTTCTGGTAGGTATACTCTTTTCGATTGCCTTATAATATTCTGATTCTCCATAAACCCCATTTACATTCTTTCTGGCGTTACACTGCGCCGAGGCATATATGTTGGTACCAACAAAGTGGAACTTTCTCCTGCATACAAATTAACTGCCCCCCCTCCCCCTTTCGAATCCGGGAATATCTGCTTGCTCGTCTTTGCATGTTTATTCTGAAATAATTATTCCGAGAGAAACCGAAACTAACAGAATTGTATAGTCGGAATTGTCTGAGATTGGGTGGAAGCTGCGGATATCCAAATGATTCATCATCACAGGATATCTCATCACAAGACAACTTGGACAACCACAACATGAGCTTAAGTCCCGCACTAGAAAACACCTTGATCCTCCGCAACATGTCCATGAGTTCACCTTCGCCAGTTGAGCTTCTCGGCTGCGCCACGTACGATCCTTTCCTAGTACTACCGGGAAACGTGGCCAAGTCCACCCAGAACTTCATGGATCATTGCCAATTCGCGCTCTCTGCATTGCTCGAACTCAAGTTTGAATGCAGGCACAAGGTTATAGAGTACCAGGCAACGAACTACAAGATTTTGCTGCGCGGGCCTCAGATTGGAAGTAAGGTTTGGTCTTTTGCGATGTCAGATCCCATTGTTTTTCATGGCACGCTATTGTTGACGGCCGAGCATATGAAGGTTGTGGGTGTGGATGATGCAGATGTAGATTCTGCGCTGTTGCATCATAAAGTAGAGGTCATTAGGTTGGTGAACGAACGATTGGGAGATCCGATGATGGCGATGACTGATGGGACCGTGGGGGGTATCGCCTGCTTGGCGATTTTGGAGGTTCGTCCACTCGTCTTACCTTCCTTTCTTGAGTTCATGAGTTCGTACGCTTTCCTTTGAAGAAAGATACGGAGGAACGAACAGATGAATCCCAAGATGCCATTGAATTACTAATGTTTTGGGCGAAAATAGAGTTTGCATGGTGCATATCAAATTGCAGAGATGCATTTGAAAGGTCTGGAGCAATTGATGAAAATGAGAGGAGGCATTCAGCGCACTGCACAAGGAGAAGTCCTAAAACATCTAATCGCCCTGTGCGTACAAACCTCCCCTCACCCCCAAGAGAAAAGGACACAACTAACATCCCCTCAGAAGTGAAGTCCTCACAGCGTCCGCACTCAACAGCGTATCCCGTTTCGTGAACAATCCACTCCCAATAACAGGCGCCGACACCAGCGCCTCGCAGCAAGCAGCACTAGATTTATACCACGACGTCGCCGACGTCTCGTATTATGAAATGACCAACGGTCTCGATATCGACACGTCGAAAATGTTTCTCGAGCTGCGCACCCTTTCCTTTCACATTGGTGCCCAACCCCGTCAAATAACCCTTCCCAATGCAGGCGATCGCATTGCTTCCGCTCGCTCCTTTATCTCGTCGCGTCGCCACGCTGCGGAGCTTGCTCTTAGCTCTGAAGCTATAGGCGAAGATTCAAATGAAAACGATACGAAATTTAGAGATGCAGCCACGAAAGCATTGACGTGCTATATTGCTGGTAGTATCTACCTGCACTCGTTACTGCTGAAAGCATCGAGCGAGAATAATATTGTGGTACAGGGACTAAGGGATTTAAGGCGGGTGTTAGAGATTTCAGAGAGTGGAGGCGGAACTAAACTTCCTGAGCCGTTGCTCTTTTGGGTGCTGTTTGTGGCATGTGCAGCGCTGACTGAGAAGGAGGATCAGCCATATCCTCGGGATGGAAAAGACAATGGAGTGGATTTGGTGAGCAGAAGGTGGTTCTTCAAGAAGTTAGCGAGTTGTGCGAGTGATTTTCATGTAATGTCGAGAGATGCGGCGAGAGAGATGCTGTGGAGGTTCGCGTGGGTGCCGTATATTGGGGATCTTCCGGTCGAAGAGGTGTGGGTTCTGATGGAAGGGTTTTTGGGGATTTTGGAGGTGCAAAGGGAGGGAGCAAGGTTTGAGGTTCCAGTCGATGCTATTCCTTCGGATTGGGATTATTTGGCGAGGGAAAAAGACAACGGAAGTGGGTTGGGGATTGCTATGGTAGGCTATGGGTATGAGGGAACGGGGATGTATAGAAGATTGGCAGAGAGCAATAGAAGCGGATCTGACGAATTAAGTGAGGAGATGGAGATGGAGATGGAAATCGGAATGCAGATGAGCATGCAGATGGATTTGGAGGTGGCGATGAATCTCAAGATGGATATGGATGTGCATATGCAGGCTTGTTGAGGATGTTGCGCGAACCCGAGGTGGGTGTGTTGGTGAAGAGTTACCCGTGTGTGTGGCGGCGTTCTTGTATGTGGTGCATACTGTGTGGCGATATATGCGACGCAATGGATACCAAGCGATGGGATATACGAGGCTTCTTTTTAGTTATGAGTATCTCATACTGTATTGGAGTTCTGATTGGCTGTTTGGTAGCGTCGTTAGCGGGATTGGCTTTTGTTTTTGGCGTGCGATCTTCTGTTTTCTTTCCTTCGATGGTTGGGTCTTCGGTTCTTGGTGGTCTGGTCTGGTCTGGCCTAGGTGAATGTTTGGATTGATAAATATATAGATGAACGACCTAGGCTAGGATGGATGAGGACTGTCCAGGACATGGTCGGGCTCAGTCTGGTCTCTAGACTTATCCACGTGGTATTTGGGCTTTTTGGGGGAGTTTATATTTTGTTGTGCGTTTTGTGCTCTGCAAAGTAGATTGTGATTTTCTGGATTGGTGAAGCTGTTTTATATGCGAGAAGAGGAGAGATGCGTGAGAGATGAGAGGTAGGCGGTAGGAGGCGAAAGGTGACACAAACTTGGCATACTATCGTTGGGGTAGACGAAATGGAAAATGAGATATGTTCTCCTCTTAAAGAATAGTGAAAGGAAGGTGGAGGTAGAAACTCGGCTATCCATCTTCCACTCCATCTCCACGTTAATGTCTCTGCACCCAACCCTCGTGTCCCTATGGTGCCATCCCCAGTCACTACTGGCCAGCCTTCTCACTCTTCACACCTCTCACCTGCGTAATAATTGTGTAAGGGGATGTTGCATGATTATTGTCTCTAAGACGAAATTTCCCCACCTCGGCAAGTATGCCGAGTTAAAACAGAAAAGAGAAGAGATAAAACCAAATGTGCAATACTCTCTCTTATATATCCAAGACTTTCAAGCAAAGGAAAACTAAAAAGAGCCGCCCCACCCCTAAACTGGGATTTGTCCCCCCCACCTGGAAAGAATCGCCAAAAAGGTCAAAGTTACTGGATTAGGGTTCCTGCGTATAAAACTCCGCCGTCTCCTTTGGGAAATCTGACAGAAATGAGACTCATGCTTATGCTTAGGTTGGGTTCCATTCACGAATGAATCTGTGATCGACGCTGTATTAAGATGCCAATGAGACTTTTCGGAGGGTTACAGTGGTATGTCAATATCAGGGAGTTGATTTCAAATCCTTTGTTTGGGGGACTGGGGGGAGGAGAAGTAGTACGGTACGTACTGTTCTGTATATTGGGGAGATGTCAGATGATCGACGATGGTTCCGTTTTGTTCACGGCGATGTTTCATTTTGGGGGAGGTGTGTTGTGTTGTTGGTGGCGATGGGTGGGTAGGTTAGGTCGCATTTTTTTGATGGTGAAATAAATGCATGGTGAGGAGGAAAGGAGAGAGGTGGAAAGGGGGATAAGTTTACAATGTATTGTATGTACTATGTAATGCCGGTAGAAAGAAGCGAGGAAGAAGCGACCGAACGAACGAATCAGGAATCATATGCGTGTGATATCATCGTCATTGTCGCCCCTGACCTATATCATCGACTCTACTCTTCCCGTGTTGTAATAGAGTACTTCCATGCCTCACTGACTTATAGCGTGTATCTCTTATACGCAAGAGTTTACACCGTAGTTATGTTACTCTACCCTGCTACTGTGGTAGGATCAAGTGGATAGACACCTAGATAGTTCTATTTCAGTCAGGAATGCGTATAATAACCCCCGACGTAGACGATTGCACCGTCAATCGACACCCTGAGCGATGGGAATCTTCCAAAGTGGAGTAATTGAAGGTATAGTATTGCATATGGGTATTAAGATGAATCCGTTTAAGAGGTATGCTTATAGCAAGTACAGATTCATATTCTGTTTCGCTTGCTGAGCGACTTGTTCATATGCCATCTGTTAGTCACTCCATTATGATGAGCACTCGGCCATATGGACTTGCATATATAGTCCAATATATCCCTCATGATACACTCATCGAATACTGCATTCGAGTGAAGATGCGAGGTAATGCCGTACTACTATATGTATTTCAGTTCCTCCCACTCACTCTCTCCTGCCACATAACATGACCTTTTTACTTCCATAATCCTCATCGAATTGGGGGCCCAAGGCCTGTACCCGAATTTGCATCGGGAGGTCCTCAGCCTTGTACGTAAGCATGTCAGTGTAGTCTTGTTTGTAGCATATACTTGTATATATGTACCTATAGACTACGGAATTCCACATTGACAGTGAAAAACACCACTCGGCTGTTCAAAAAGTAGTTTCTATACATAACTTCGTTTCAAAGGCCAATAATATCCGTCATTCATTACCATACTTAGCCGAACACAATGCAAAATACCTTCAACCGCACCCGAAACCCGAAGCAATGTTCGTACCGAACCGATGATCGACACGCGCAAGGATATACATACCATTACCCGTACAGTACTAGTACCAGTAAATATACCCATACACATATCCAGGTTGAACATCCTCACCTGTATCCTTACTGCTGCAGTGAGCAAGATCTCACTCTGCTTCCCTGCTGTCAGCATGATCGTACGATTCCGATGCGATCTCGTCCCACTCTCACTCTCACTCTCACCCTCACCCACGTCTGCCTCGGCACTCGCATGCATATGATGTGAGAAAGCCCAGTTAAAGATCCGATTAGATCCATCCGCACCTACATTAGTCCATCTACAGTGCTGGGCTCAATCCGTGCGGATCTGCATCTGTGCCACATACTAACATGCTAGCCTCGTCGTGCGTGAAGGATAACCGACAGAAAGGCGGTTACAAGGCGTTGTTGGCCGCTGCGATGCTATTCGCCGGTTCGTTTGACTTGCCCGTTGCCGCTAGGATTCTAGGGGGCGAGGTTTCTTTAGGTGCTTAAGTACTTTTGCGGGGTACGCGTACGGAGAAAACGTTCTAGGTGGCTGGGGTCCCCTCCCAATTCATGAGAGCCCAGTAACCAATGCATTGGTAAACTAGTAGTTTAGATTAGCGTACTTATGGTTTGCTGGGGGTAGTCACATGTATGTGATTATTTATGGGTTTACTCGTTAACTACCTAGGTTCGTTAATACAGTAGGAATGGATGAATAGATAGAATACATCCCTTGCTGCATGGGCAGGTCTGAAGGAATATATGGTTGACTGGCTGCAGACTGGGGAGTAAACCAATGAACGTTGTGGAAACCGGGTGGGACAGTTATATTGGGTGCAGTGATGTACTGTGAGGCTCTAGTCTATCACAGTGATCCTCATCCATTACCTATCGAGGGATAGTGTCATTGTCCCTGTCAGAAGTACCAACCTGTATAGAGTATAATATCAGAATCAGTAAGTACCTACTGGGTTGTGCCCTTAGTAGTCTAGTGAGCTTACATGATGCCTACTGACCACCATAGGGTGCAAATATCCCTAATATATAATATCAACCCCGGAAGGGAAACACACGTAGGATATTAGAACGGCTAGAACGTCCTGGTACTCGTCATCCCAGTTGTTCACCAAAAGTCTTTGGCATCCCCCACAACTGAACACACTATGCTTACTTCCCACAACTTTCTACATCCTCTATCAATGCTCGAGAAAGCCCCATGATTCAGTGCATAATTACACGGATGTAATACTACCAACCAGCACAATGCCCAACCAGTTGCAGAAAATACTACAGTCAAAGAATCAAGAAATATTGGACAGATGCGATACCAACCCAAAGGAGCTCAGGAATCTCATAAAACACAAATCCATCATAGATGGCTGCCACCGACCGCGCAAAGCAAGAATTCACCAACAAAGTAATCCTCCAGGCATAACAACATAAACTCCCTCATCCCGTTTGGGAAGTCCGCAACTCCGGATCCCTTACAGTGAACCTTTGGGTGGGCAAGCATGCGTGCTGGAAAATGTAATAAACAAGCAAATGGAGATTTATTTTCCCTTACGATGTGTGAGGCGAGTGGCATGAGTTATTTTGATGGATACACAGGTGCATTTGCATATGGAGTTGCATTGAGCGATTGATATTGTGGTTACACTGATCTTATGTGTGGCTGGAGGTACGTACTGGTAGCACTTGGTTAGGCGGAAACAAATGGAGAATTGGGTCCCGAATAAAGAATGTTGACGATAATTAGGATTTGGAAGGAAATGGAATGTTGAGCAAATACATTCTCTAACGACTGTCAACTTTTCAGATACCGAGGAAGGTTTTTCTTATTCTGTTTTTAGGAACTCAGAAACGTGGACCAGCTTGAAGGAAGTTGGGTAAGTTAATTCGACCAATTCCATTTCATCATAGATTTCTTTCGTTCAGTGGTCCAGTCGCTGGGTCTTGGAATACAACTCATCAACTAGCAATTGATATCAGTGCTAATGACAGCAACATTGACACCTATATATCTGGAGCACAGCTACATGGTACGTGTGAGGCTACCGATTGATCAATTGCTGCATCCATTGGTGAGTCTCCTCCTACTCATGACAGCTAACCAGACACTGATATGCACTGATATGTATAAGCCTAGGAGCTGAACCAAGAGATTAGCGACATATCACATTCCAAGGATAACCCAACAGTAACAATAGAGTATTCGGATCTCGGCCGGTAATACACATAGAAATAAACACAGGCGCGCATGCTTCGTCCCCCCTCCTATATCTCGCCAACATAGGGATCAGCACCATGACCTGGGCCAGAGACACACATCCTGCTTATACTTGAGCTTCTGGAATGTGCTGCCAGGGCGACACGATCAACTTCGATGGACATATACGTGTCGGGGAAGTGCACACTGTCGGAGGCTGTGATTGAGGTGCGGACCGGCCGAGGAGTGCTTTGTTTATTGCCTTGGTCCCACCGAGGGCAGGTGAAGCAGTGAAAGAGAGCTCAGCTTCATGGCACAGTACTAATTAACAGATAATAGCGATACCATGATAAGAAACGCGAAGCCGGTGGCATGCATGAGATGGTGTTTTAATTATCTGCTCTCCACCCATGATCTGTGGCAGTCCTTGCCATTCAGCTTTTGCTTTACGTGCGGATATGTCGAGGATACAAAATCAGGACCATATTGTTCCCAATAAAATACCACATGGACCATGTAATATGGATCGAGATTAGAGTCACTAACTATTGGCACTTGTTTTCTCTGATATGTTGGTCTATTTGCTCGCTTGAGTAGTACAGTAGAGCGATATACGGTAAATTCGCGGGAAACAAACTGCCAGGGGCTGCAGAAGGACAACCATTATACCCCGACAGCTTCGTACTGTAGAAATCCAACGATATTATTATGTTCATGGTATTTCTCAAGCAGGACTACAAAGAAAACGCCAATTCCATTTCATTGTGACGTTATGAGATGGTAAAAACCCCTGCTGTTCTATTCCACGTTGACGGTTGTATCCCTTGTATTCATTGCCCCTATGGCGATGGTAAAAATTCATATTGTCATTTCATTAGATACCTACCATAACGTACCATGACCTATCTCCAGCCAACCGCAACGCGAACCATATCCATTTGTCAGAAACTATGATTGATTGAGAATTCCTAGGTACAATAGATCTTATCTCCTTCATAAATTAGGGTTCCTGCGTATAAAACTCCGCCGTCTCCTTTGGGAAATCTGACAGAAATGAGACTCATGCTTATGCTTAGGTTGGGTTCCATTCACGAATGAATCTGTGATCGACGCTGTATTAAGATGCCAATGAGACTTTTCGGAGGGTTACAGTGGTATGTCAATATCAGGGAGTTGATTTCAAATCCTTTGTTTGGGGGACTGGGGGGAGGAGAAGTAGTACGGTACGTACTGTTCTGCATATTGGGGAGATGTCAGCTGATCGACGATGGTTCCGTTTTGTTCACGGCGATGTTTCATTTTGGGGGAGGTGTGTTGTGTTGTTGGTGGCGATGGGTGGGTAGGTTAGGTCGCATTTTTTTGATGGTGAAATAAATGCATGGTGAGGTGGAAAGGAGAGAGGTGGAAAGGGGGATAAG
>JWJA01004774.1:0-22572 GCA_000812885.1 Lanzia echinophila
TGAAGAGGTTTTGCTTGACATGCTTCCAGATTTCGAACTCGTATGAGGGACGTCGGTGTCTCCACCTGTTGCCGCATCTCTGAACATTCCATTAGAACCTTGCACACCGACTTCGTTTCCTAACTTTTTCGCAAGGATGAGTTGGACTTGTTCGAGGACACCTTCTAGTGCTTGCATCTCTACTAAAACTGCATCTGCATCACAAGTATCTACTTGGCCCAGCTTTAACAACGCTGCTGTGAGAAAATCACAATTCGCAATCTTGTCTTCGAGCCCTTTGATTTTGACTCCCTTCACCCTCCATACATCCCGCGGAATGAATAGTTTCGTTGATAAATAGCCACCTCGAGGATGTGCGATAGTTTGATAAAGTGCGCGCATTAGCCAGAAGGGACGAAGAAGATATTCTGTTGGGCAAGGCTCTAAAGGAATCGGTGCGCCTGCGTTCAAAGGATTGGGCGACCCAGGGGTATCCGGAGAGTGAAGGTCATTGTTAAACAAATAAAGGCCACCAGTTGGGGCTCCATTCATCCTCTCTTTAAAAGCTACAGCTATGGGAGTTGGGAGAGTGGGAATAGCCGGCAGCCTGCCATTCAGATCTTTATTGGTGGGCTGGCCATTGGCCGGAGTGATCGGCATAGTATCAGAGAATTCGTCCGTATTCGAGACTGACAGAGTGTGGCGCATATTCTTCAAACTGGAAGACGAAAAGTTTTTCCTCAACCCTGCTCTTGAATGGCTACGACTGGGAGATGCGGAACGTGGTAAGTGTCCAGAGGTAGGTACGACAATGTCAATGCTATCATTTGTGAAAGTTCTGGTCAGCATGGCCACCGGGGGCATATTTTCGGATGAGTGTTGGCGAGACACTGAACGTTGTCTTGATGGCATGGGTGGTTGCATACTGATAGATCCGTGTCGTTGCTGTGGTAGGCCAGCCGTCTTAGGACCGGTGATAGAATATCCACTCGGAATTTGCGGTGGGGGCATGGAAGGAGGTAGAGTCAACGGCGCATCCATTGCATTTATCAATTTCGATGATGTCTCAATCTTTAATTGCTTGGCGTTTTGGCCTGAAAATCTTCTGTTGCGCACGCTTTGCACTGGGCTTCCCTTACTGCCTTGTGGACTCGCGTTGACAGGAGGCGGAGGTAAGGCCTGCATAGGGGGTGGGTGCAATGGTAGGATCTGTGACTGCGATAACGTGACGGCTGGTATTGACGATGCCGAGGCGACAGTGGTTGGGGTAGGTCCCGCAACTGCTGGAATTGATCCGCTAGAGCTATGCCAGGTCCGCCCCGAGAAACCACTAGAGTCCGACTCCCTCGGCAATGCGGACTTCGATTGCACACCAAAATTAAAATCATCCATCACGTAACCTCTAGTCATCTCCTCGAGCATCCGCTCTTCCTCTTCTGATTCGTTACCGTCGTAATCATCGTGTGGAGCAAATTGTGACTCTTGCGCCAGATCCATCAATCGTTTGCGTTCCCTTTCGCGAGCATCCTGTATGGCTGCCTCTCTTTCGCTTTGTCGTACTCGATCTTTTGCTCGTTCAACTTTGCGTCTAACGCTCTCTAAAAGCCCGTCCTTAACTTCTTCATAATCATATGTCTGAGGCACCATAGGGTCCGCCGGTTCGAATCCTTCATCGTAAGCAGCTTCTATGGCAGCGTCAAGGGCTGTGTCAAACTCGGCCTCTGTAGCACCGCTGTGATTGCGAATATGCTTCCTTCTTACACCGAAAGATGAGGTCCTTGAGTGTACTGAGGAAGCGGCCGAATCACCGGATTCATCTATCGTGTCCAACCATGACATGGATTCATTACTGGGAGCTCGTGAATGGCCTTTACCATTGCTCGGCGTAGTTAAATTTGAGTTCGCTACATCAGTTTGCTGTCTATTGTGAGAACTTGGAGGTCCGCCGTATGTCATTGGGGATTTCGGTCGCCGCGGTGATAATGGCTCAGGCATATATCGACTTTCCATTGGTGGCGCCAGACCCGGTTGCTTACTTCGCTCTCGAGATCGGTTTCTAGAGCCATGGTCCAATCTCTGGTCTGAATTGTATCTATGACTTCGATTTTGTATTGGTTCGAGGGCAGAAGGTAATAGCGACTCTCTCCGTGGAGGCGACTGATGTGTGGAATATGATTGTTGGCGGTGGGAATCATTGGGGTAAGAGGTATCGCTGACAATCCTGGTAATAGTTGCCGTCTCTATAATAGCCGCTTCCTCTTCCTCACTATTTGACGGTACCTCATTTCTGAAGTCGGTGCTCTCTGGTCTGGTGGGGAGAGGTTTTTCATCACTCTCATCAGGTGCGATCTTCGACAATTCACTAATTCGGGTAGTATAAGTGTTTCGCTAGTGAAATTAGTTCATTCGTAATCATAATAAAATGAAGATGCACTCACAATTGCTTCTAGTTTGCGCCGATCATCATCTCCCGAGCTACGGGCCATAACTTGTTGCAGTAAATTACATGCCTCCGAATACGCCTGCATGGCACCTTCATAATTTTGCGCATTATCGAGCAACACCGCAGTGTTTGCCTTTTGCAAAGCCTTAGATAACATGGCTTTTTGGGAGGGTTGCTTCGAACCACCTCGGGAAGAGGTACTGCTTTTCTCGCCTCTCGAACGATTCCTAGAATGTCCCTTAACAATATTTGACCCTTCGTCGATCGGCTGGCGCGGTACTGCTGCTGTCGAAAAGGCAGATATGGGCGAAGGACTGAGATTATTTCCTGATCCGGAAGGTGACCTTCGCTGTGATATATCTCTGCTCGCAGAATCCTCCAAAGTTCCTCCAAAGAAATCGGGTACAGCGGCGTGAGTCGCCGTCGATAGTAATCCGGTAGTAGATGGTATTAGAGCACTTGTCGGAGAGAAGTGACCAAAGTGTTGCTGCTGTGAATTCGGCGAGGTGAGGATTTGTGGAAGGGATGCAGGTAAAGGGACATCTGTGGGCCGATTTGTGGGTCTTCGACTTTGGGGACTATTGTCAGTTGAAGGTTGTCGACTCTTTCGCAATTTTCTTGGGGGAGATTGTCCGGCACTGTTCCCTAGTCCAAAACTGAGTCGTGAAGTAATCGAATTGGACCGACTGTGTGTATGCGAACCTCCTTTACTTGAACCAGTTGATTGACTCCAACGATTTAAAGTTCCAGTTGTATCCCTCACACCAATTGCACTAGGCGAATGATTATGTGGCTGGCTTGTGTCTGTTCGACTTTCTCTCAATATATTATCGCTCGATTCATTTTGAGGAGGGGGCGCAATTTGGCGGGATAATCCAAATGAACCAAGTGAAGGTTTTCTCTTTAAATGACTGACTGGAGATCTAGATCTTGAAGGTGATGTTGAATTATTGGTGTAGCCAGGATTTAAATAAGTATTTGTAGGTAATTGATATGGTATACGGTCTTCTGTCGTTGTACTATAAGATAACGATGGCATCGTTGAAATGAAATCGAAGTTCTGAATTTCGGGAGGTTTACTGTATCAAAAGTGGCTAGGTTTACCAAATTGGTTTAGTATCCTAAATCTAATACAAATTGAGATTAGTTTAATAAAGTTTTGGGCCCTTTTTTTCTTGCACCCCCTTGTTTGTCAGTTGATTTTTGATGCAGGTGCAGGTGCAAGTGCAAGTGCAAGTGCAACTCTCTTTAGGGTAAAAAAGACGAAAGGATTTTGAGTTGACCGGTGAAAATAATAGTAGATGAGATAGGTAGGGTAGGGGGAATACAAAAGAGGATGATTTTCGAGATGATCTTTTTTTTTTTAAAAAAATAAAAAAAATATATAAAAAAATATAATCTCAAATCCTTCCTAAAAATTGAAGATATAAAACTTCAAATAATTGTCTCCTTTTTTTCACCTTATGAATTTTATTTATATTTTCTTTTGTTTTTTTCCCTTTTTTGGTGTAAATCTTCGGAAGGAGCTCTCCTCCGTTCAGTTCCCCTCTTATTATCGCTTCGTAATAATAATGTAAATATGGAGATCAAAACCGATCATCGAGTTTTATGTATATTGAACAATTGGTAATAGTCGATTGGTCCGGTTGGGGTTAGGTGCAGATGCCGGCGTCGTGATATTTGGTATATAGTTGTAGTAATCGCAGTAGTGTGATGTACGTACCAACCAGTTCTTTTCGAATATTGGTGCTAAATATATGTATTGAATACAATATACGAAGAAGCTAATAAATCAGAATAATAGAATCAGTAAAGAAGGTTAAAAGTGTGTGTATATAGATATATTCCCATGCAAGATCCATCTGCATCATCTCTGCATGATTCAATCATTCTGAATTTGTATATATGACAAGAGCTTTCTATCATGAACGTACCTTTCTTTCCTATATACCAAATGTTTGGTAACTTTCAATGGTTGCCGGGTAGATATCTAGATCTAAACTCCGGAAAAACCTAACGATGATTCGGATAGGTTGAATAGAGACAGACTTGCTTCAAAACTTCAGGTTGACATCCATTGTATCTGGACATAAAATGAACTTTCAAATCCAAACAAATTTCTGTGTTGCGACTTCGTTCCTGGCCATTCAATATCGACAATAACGAGGGGTTCCACGATGTCCAGGAAATTCAATGCTACTTAAATAGATGGTTGAAACAAAATCGGTTGAAACAACGTTATGGTGGTGCGCTTTGGACTTTTCAACCCTATCCCACCCCTTTCTCCAATATATACCGGTAAGGTGTGTGGCGGACTACTTTAAAAAGTAGAAAGCGCAGTGGGAAATTGTATAGAATGGAGCCGTCTTTGAGATTAAGCTAACTTGACTTCGTGATGTGTTTTATTTGAGACAAAGCACCAAAGTCGAACGGCGTTTAAGTGTATACTGTACAATGGTCGTTGGAGGGGTACATCTACCGGCTTTTGGCGATTTCTGATGTAGTATTATATTAAGATAATGTGAGACTTTTGATAGAATTCGTGATTGAAGGGTAACTGGTATGTCAAAACTTCAATTGTATGACTCCAAGCTACTGAATATAAACAAAATATAGACTAGAAATGAAGTAGTAGATAGATTTATAGCTGGTTTGTACGGAGTATAGGGTGTAGAGGAAAAACCAAAGGTCGGTCAGAAGAAAAAGGAAGAGAGGAGACTAAGAGGTATCAAGGTAGGTAAGAGAGCTGCAACTAAGAATTTTTCTATCACTTCCTCTTACTTTTTGGCGGATGTCCAAAGTGATCACTTTAGGTAAAAAGCCAAAGAAGGGAATCATAATGATGGCACTTCTGTATCGAGTAACCTTTTTTCTGCTTGTGTCGTACCAGAAAAGGTTGTAAGACAAGGTCCGGGATGGCAAGGGGGCACCACTGCGTAGGGTGGGTGTGGGTTAGATTGAGAAGCACAAGAAGATATACGTCGTATGATTTGTTGATTGTGAATTGAAACTGGGGCAATTTTTACTTTTCAAGACTGTGCATGTGCAAGGTACACGATTAACAGGGTAAAGAACATGTGAATTACAAGGGTATTTTCACCATTAGCATGCGATTTTATGGAAACGGTTTTCACCGTGTGAAAACTATATCTCCCTTATACGAGTAATATAATAAGTTAGTTTGTATATAGAGGACTGATTGGAGAGAAGGGGGGAAAGAGGAGGAAAGATTAACATCATGTATGGACTGTGGAGTAGCTTGATGTAAGTGATTATGATGCTGTTGATGATGATCAAAAGCACTAGTGTATGGGAACTTATGGGAATTGAAGTATAGGATGGATATATGGGGATGATTGGCGTGGATGGCACGACGGATAGTGTGTGGGTTTTTTTTGAATTTATCTAAGCGCGACGAACTGTACCATCATTTTTAGTTTCATGGGTGAAGATAAGTAAGTTATATAATACTATAGGGATATCACAATAATAAGAGACAAGATGTCTTGTAATTTATCATGTATATGTATGTACAACATACAAGCAAGTACCTAGGTATTGTCCGTAGGTCAGGATTGAAAAGAAAAGCACAAAAAAAAGGGGGTCGAACTCAAAGAAATCCGATATCGATTCTGCAGTACCTTTGATGTGGTGATGGATGTACGAGTTCTCTAAAAGTATGCATGAACAATATGCACAAATAATTGCCTTTGACTTTGAAAGTTACGACGATCTGCCGTCTACATTTATGCAAACTCTCATAATGGGGTAAATTCTATCTATATTCGTCTTGCCCTTTCGTAAGCTCATCCATCATCGATAGCCTCCTCTTACCTCTTACTATTTTGATTTCGAATATCAGATCATCAACATCAACTTCTTGCTGAAAAGGCTTGTTGTCGTTTCAAAGCCCGTCTTTTTTTTTCAGGTACTGTAGAATATCCCGTAAGCTAACACTTGGATCTTGGAACTTAGGGGTAAGATAAGAAAAAAACGACGGGTCTAACCTCACATCTCAATAACTACATTGGAAATTTTAAGAAAAATTCTCCGAGGTTTACATCTTGCTATCCTATTTTGGAAAAGAGTTGAGCTGAGGAAATGCAATATAAAAATCTGTGTACTAACCTCTCTCTCCGCAAACTCTGGTCGTAGGGAGTGGTAAGTTATCTGTAAAGTTCTTGTTTCGAGAATGGCAAAAATAGAAATGGGATTCTTTTAAATGCTGACCCTGATGATGTTAGATGTTCCTAGCGTTCTTCAGTAATCCATATTAGTAATCAGGCTTCATCTCTAACCAGAACTTGTTTCGATTCATGCCTCTTTCAATTACCCAATCTTGGGAGCCATGAATAGCGTACCTCAGAATCCAATTCTTGAAACCACAAATCCAGACTGAATCCGAATTCGATATGCTACAGCACTGCTCCATGACCATCTATATACATATCCGGCTCTCTCCTGTCATTATTTGCATTCCATGATAAAGACATAAGAGATTGACATATTGATATTCCTCAATCCCACTCGGCTGGACCTTATGTTTCTGCGATATTAGTACACATACCCGGATCACAAACAAATTTCCATTCTGGATACGTTGTTACATCGCTGCAAACGATAAACACAAAATCGAAGTCCGTGGAACAAGCCAATTCACTTCCATCGTATCATAATGGTAAGGTAAGATGCAAAAACCTCCGATAAAATTAGTTCTTCTTTTTCTAAAGGAAGTTGTGTGACCTGATCTGCTCATTACCTAGTCTCTCGTCGGCGTTTGCATTTGCCTTTCCGCCTTGAAGGATCTGAGATTGTGGCAAACGAGATCCGAGATCCTTCTTATACATAATCACAGGCATTACTTTTCCCGCCAAAACAGTAATAATCAGCCGTTAGTATGTCTCCGATTAATGCATCTTGGTTCCTTTCGTCTGTTTATTCTTCCGAAGGATTGAATGGAGGCAAAAGATACAGTCATATAGGTATAGGAGTCATTTTGGGGGCGACGCCTTCCTCAATTCGAATTTCCATCCCCTCACCCCTTTTGGACAAACTCTCGTTCATCCGGCCGTCAGCGATTATTCCACAATGCGATTAAGTTCACTCTAGCAAGATGCAAGATGCGAGACATACATATTCTACCCACAATCGACGATGATGGGTGAACCCTACAAACAGAGATAGTGATTGTCTGATCTCAAGTTTCAAATAGTATTCTTCCAAAGCACCTCCGGCTATTTATCTTCCGGTCCAAGAAACGATAAAAGAAAGCTTGTGCGGTCGCATCAATAGTATCAGTTGGACATGCTTGTTAGGACGTCGAACTAATCAACGTTGTTGTTCCAACATAAAATCCGGAGGTTTTGATTTTTATCGGTGGTCTATAAACGCTTAATCTTTTTAGCGTACCATCCTGTAGGTAAGGCAAGGTCTCAACTACTGGTACTAATTCAAGGGCCTAAGCCTTACGCCCTATTGGTATGCATTCTGAAACAAAGCCTGCATCTGCATATGAATATCAACTTCAAGTAGAAAGAAGATTGGCAGATCAACGATGAGTTTACAAATGCGAACCCCAATAAAGTTCAACCGACAATCAAGGACTCAAAATTCATTCAATTGAATTTCCACCTCCCCCCACAATTGAGAAATTTCAATCCTCAAATGGCTCATGAATTAATGAATCCCAATGCTCTTCATTCCACCTCAGTTCTGGTGGAAGTGAAGTTATGGAAGCTCAATTGAAATCGATTTCAAATATCTTTCTTAGGACAATTTGATCAATGAAAGGTTTCTGGTGAATGTGCCAATTAAGCATCAAAAAACCGATACAGGCATAAAAAATATTCTATGGCGATGAAGTAGAGCTTTGTGGCAATTGCTACTGGCATCAATATCTGCATTAGACACTTGTCCCGTCGAAAAAGAGCTCAGACAACATTGGACTCAACTCAGATACATTTTCTAATCATGGCTGGTAGGACTTCTTCTAGCTAGATGCAACTTCTTGGAAAGTCGACAAGAGTGCAATAGAACCAACGTTGGAATGGATGTATATCTCAACAAAGTTCAAGAAAACTCAGGACTAGTGATCTGGAAAGTATCTGACTGTATGTATATAATGATATAACCACAATTGCCAACACACCCGCAAGGGTCCAGCAGTCAGTAATTGAAAGCTTCAAACAGTTTATCATTTAAGCTTGACTTGAGCATTCAAACAATCTATCAAAGTTGAAAATCGTATTGCTCAAATCTTACTTGGTGGTTCAGAGCTCTAATCAGTTCATTGTTTATTAAGTTTGACTTTAGGATTCAAATAACTTCCAAAATTTTCAAGTATATCCTTATTTTTAGCGAAATTGCGGGACTGATATTATGGTAATTTCTGACCACCATATGGGACACTCCTATATTTCTCAAAGATTATTGAGACTCTGGTTGGGCCCGGGAGATTGAAACAGTGAATGGTGAATAGAAGTGAACGATAAAGGAAAATGTAAGGAAATTGGTTAAAATTATTGATTTTGAGATGAGACTTCGGATGACCCCAAAGATCGGACAGACAACAGCGACATAATTTCACTGTTTTTATTGCTTTTCTCTGACTCTTATTACATTTTTGTTGAGAGACGGATGGCCACAGTACTGTCAAAGTTTTATGGGTAGTCAAAGACGTGATATAGCCGGAATTTCTTTCTGTATATTCCATGGACACAGTTGGTTTACAATTTAAAAAGACACAATTACAACACCCTCTTTGATATAACTTTCTTTCCTAAAGTCAATTATTATCTCCACAAATCTTCTCCCTTTTTGCCAGTCCTCAATCGCATCCGTATGATGGAACCCAACCGCATTTGGCGCGAGCCCATAGTCGAACTCAAGACCAGGAGCAACAGCTATACAAAATCCGAAGGAAGATTATTCAATACTTTTCATATGTATGATGAAGGAAATCGCCGGTGGTATCAAATCAACATCAGAACAGGCGGCGAATGGTCTAACTCTGATATATGGGCGGCCGAGACTCTTGCAATCTATATCTCAACATATTACCGCCGACATGAAAAACAGACGCCGTATAATGTCATCTACGCCACATCTGAAGATGGACCCCTGAACTTCGATACTCAACCAGATCATCTCATCTCAAGAACGCCCCGTAAAAAGTTGCAATACCATCTTAGTCCAGTTAATCTCACTCTCCCCTTTGTATCTCTTGAACAACTACTAGACAAGGAATACCTGGGACCCAGCTGCGACAAATGCAAATGGGAAAGCCAAGAATGCGTATTTAAGCGAATCGAGTACAACGATGATGTCGAGAGGATGAATCGAGAGATCCGAAGCAGGGAAACGTTACTAAAGCATCTCCAATACGAAGCCAAGGATATCGCAGAAGCAAATAGAATCATGGAGCAGCGATACAGCATAATTCCTATACTAGCACTCGTCCTCGAACAGAAACTCAATCCGAAAAACGAGGATCACGTCATCGGTATTTTAATGCGCTTCGGTGGACCCGATCTCGAAACCTTATCGAAACGCGCATATCAACGACGTGAATTAGAGCTCGCCCGCTTGGAAGACCCGGAATTAACAGAATCCCAGCTTGAGCTAGAGGTAGATCGATATGTTCCGTCCTATTCCAGCCTAAACATCCCTCTACCCATCGCAGCTCACAAACCCCATCACGATTGGGACGACGTGCCACCGATCGGAAACCCCGGCGTTACACTCGCACAACTATGCGCGCTCACGCGTGGCGTGTACGAATTGCACAAAACGGGCGTGATGCATGGGGATATTGCGGCGAGGAATGTGGCGCTTAGCGAAAAGGATAATCGGCTTATGCTCTTTGATTTCGGGTCCGATTCGTGTGATTCGATGCAGGAGAATGATGCGTTGGAGAATGATGCGTTGAGGTTGGCAAGGTTGCTTTTGTGGTGTGAGGAGAAATGTGGTTGGAGTGAGGGGGAGGTGCGGATTGTGAGGTGTGCGGTGAGGAGTTTGGGAGCGAGAGAGGAGGTGAAAAAGGAGGGGTTGAAGAAGATGCTGGAGATTTTGGGTGGTGAAAGTGTGGATGAAGAGAATAAGAGGAGCGAGGAGAGAGGGTTTGGGTGTCGAGCTAGTTGAGGGTGGGTAGCGGGGATGGTTAATAGTGAGAGCAGCTGGTTGATGGGTGGTTATATCATAAAAGCATTTCGAGGAGTTCCTGCAGTGGCGTTGTTTCATCTTTTCTTTTAAGATACCCAGGGGACATAAGGTGTTATCAAATGGCCTCTCCTTGTTTTGCATTTGGTCTCCCATAAGCATCTTAGTTACGAACTCAAAATTATATCTTGTCTGATGTGTATGGAGTAGACTTCAAGTCCAATTGCACAGCCTTCACATGAAAATGGTGGGCCGGTCATTTGTCGAGTGAATGGAGTACAAGGTTTTGTTACTTTCAAATGTGATGCCATCTTCAGGGATCAATTCAATGTCAAGTTTCTACAAAAGGGGACCCTGGTATCTATAGTATGAATGAGTCTACCATCGAAGATACTAACCCAAGAGGTGGATACTTTGTGAATGGGCAAGTGAATTAGTCATACGATAAGTCATAAGCAATACTCTTAGGATCCCCACAAGAGTGATATAAAACCTCATCGTATACCCCGATTTCCTCTTTCTTCTCTAAAAACAAACATCAAAACACAGAATCCAGAGAACACACATAGGTTACACCTTCCAGCGTCTCGCTCCCACAATCAAGATGACTTCATCATCAAATACCTCAGAACCACTTAACTCAGAACCCAAGCGGCACTCATCAGATCTCCTAAAACCCTACCTTCAACAAGCTCTAAGCATAACCGGAAAATCCTCCAATTTCTTCGAGTCCCAATACCCAGAGCACAATACCAATACCACCGCTGCAACAGAACCCACCACAACACAAGCACACACAGCACCCACACTCAACCGCCACGCCCCAAATACCCTCCTCCTCTACCCGGGATCCTTCAACCCCCCACACCAAGGCCACCTCGCCACCATTCTGTACCTTTTCCAACACCGCCTCCAACTAAACATAACTAGCCTATTCCTCATCATTGACCCTCTATCACTCCTCCTCACACGCCAAAAAGCCTTCTCCAACCCACACACCCTCCTCCCACAAACCCTTCGCACCACCCTATTCACACATCACCCACCCCTCACCCCACTCCTACAATCCGGCTTCCTCCACCTCCTAACAGAAAACACTTCCGAAAACCTCCCCATCTTAAGCACCACACGGAATCTAATCCAAGAAGCGGGTTTCCGTGCAAAAGTGCTGGTTTTCCTGGGCGGCGATAAAATTACCGTGGAGAAACAACTGCATGTGTTTCCGGGGGATTTGGACGCATGGACAGAAAAGGGAATGTGCGATGGCTTTCACGTTATGAATGCGAGAAGGAATGTGGATTTTTATGTGCCTGGGGAGGATAAAAAACCGAGGGATTTGTTGGGGTGTACGGGTTGGGAAAGGGGGATTGAGGTTCAGCAGCTTGAAGGGAAAGATGGGGGTGGAGAGAAAGAAAATACTGACGCTAATGAAGATGTTGGGGTTCTATGGGTTTGTAAGGCTCTGACGTTGCGTGGTAAACCATCGATTTATTTTCGTTGCTCGGAGAGTAGCATGAGTAATGGGGTCAGTTCGACGGCTATTAGGAGGATTATGACGGAGGCGGAGGATGGCGAGTTGATTGCGGGGTTGGCGGATAAGGTTATTAGTGTGGAGGTTTTGGTGGAGTGGTTGTTGAATCGGAGACGTGGTGACGGTGGTGGGCAGGTGCAGGTGACTGAATGATTTTGCTGTTTGGCTGGTATATTGTATATGTGCAAAAAGAAAGGTGGGAGTGTGGGGAGAAAAAAAAAATGCCTTGTTATTAGAAGTTGGAATTGGATCACTAGGAAAAGAGACTCGGCGAGAGGAGGTGCACTTAGAACTCCTGAGTAGTGAGATTCTACAAAAATGAAAATAAAATATCGGAATATACAAACCACAAAAAGCAGCATACAAATTCCCAGACCCTTTCAAAATACACAGAAATTGTCGAATTTCGAGTAAGGAGCCCATTATATAAGTCAAGTTCTAAAACAAAGAGATGTTTTATTGCTTAAAAGTCATGATGATCGTGAGAGAAAGTGAGTGAGTTACTGCACACGAATGAGTACTCAGTACACTTCCTGATGGATTCTATGCGAAGTAGCGACATGTATTTGAATGTGGCAATCTCGAAATAAGAGGCTTGCTTCCCTTGAGGTGCTGAGAAGCGCTTTTTGAACTAGAGCCTCTTATTTTTTTTTCAAGATTGTGAATGTGGAGTCGATGAGGCAACACACACCATAGAGTTAGCTTCTTCTAAAGATCTTATCGTATACTTGTCCATCCCATTAATGGTGTACAAAAGACCTACTTGATCTTGACGTGATTTTGATTTGAAAATGTTCATCTATTAATCTATTCTGCCCGCCTCTACTGCGAAGTCATCTTCGTATTCGACTCCAGACTCCCGACTCCGGTTCCAACTTCTATTTTCACTTCAATTCTTCCCACCTAGTCGTTTCCCATTTGCCTTGTTTCATCTTTCATCTCATGTCTCGTACATTATATAGTACAATACCTCTTTCTTATTCTTACAGATCTCCCTTTCCCTCACTCTTAACAAGTCACCGCTCTCACCCCCTGTAACAAAACGCCAAAAACCAAACCCCTCGCCACGCCCTCCCCTTGCAAACAATCAAACACCTTTCCAAGACACTCCCTGCTAGCCTTTTCACCCATAACACCCGTCAACGCAAGCGGCATACCCTTCTCCACCAACAACTTCCTCGCCTTCAGTCTCAGCTTTTCCTTCTCTTCTTCCGCCATCTCTTCTACCCATTTCCTCCCCACTTCTTTCTCATATTTGCCAATCTCTTCTTCCGTTGGCAAAGCATTCTCGCGTATCTTTTTTATGCCGCCCGCGACGCCCTTGTCGGAGCACTGGGGAGCCAGGAATGAATCCTGGATTAGCGATTGTATAGATGCGAGTGAGGGATTGCCAGGACGGAGGAGATATGTTTTGGCGGCGTTGAGAAGAGTGAGTCGGATATTCCATGCGGAACTGAGAGAGTAGAGTTCAGTGATTACGGCGAAGAGGAGTTCGAGGGCTACTTTTGTTTCATCTTCTGTTAAGGGAGTGGCCTCTTTTTGTTTCTTGGTCTGAGGTTGGGTTCCTGTTGGTGTTGGTGCTTGTAAATCTGTTTGTGCTCGGGGACGATGTGGCATTGTTGGTTGTGATGTGATGCTTGTATTTGTGTCGACACGGGAGTATGTATAAGAGTACGAATCATCCTTTCCGGCATAATCATCCGGCATTTGGGTGGGCGGAGGAGGAAGCTTTAATTCTTCTGTGTGAGTAGTAGTGGGTGAAGAAAGCGGCGTTCCTTTCGAACGCGTGAGACTCAGGTCGCGACTATGTGTGCGGCTATGCGTGCGACTATTCGTCATGCTTCTCCTGCCACTCATGGAAGATCTCGTAGATGCTGATTCGTGCTCGTCTTCTGTCTCTGCTATCGAGATGTGCGATAGCGAGATGTGACTGGATCGGCGCTCTATCGAGGCTTTTGTAGGTTGCGATGATGTTACGGATGGTGCTCGCAAACTTTCTTCGCTTGCTCTTCCCTTTCGTGATCCTGAGATTGATCCTGGTGCCGAATTCATAGAATCCATTCTCGGTAGCGCTGAAGTAGAAAATCGATTTTGACTATGTAAACTGCTCTGACTAGGTTTTTTCTGTCCTAGAGATCCAATTGTACTCAAGACGCCAGTGACGCCTGCAGTGACACCTGTGGCTGCACCTTTGGGAGCACTAGCAATTTTGTCGAACATTCCTTTCCCCATATACTCGAATGTTGCAGGGCTAGGCCATCCGAACCCGGGTTTGGTATTGGGTGTGGGATTGTTGCCCGTGTCTTTTTCGAGGAAGCGTTTCATACCTTCGCTTTCAGCAAGTTGTTGATGTATGCAGGCGTCTTTTATATATCTCTCAAGCTCACCCCTAAGCGATGGCTTGGTATGATCTTTCCAATTTGGAAGGGTTTGATGTTGTTCAATGAAAGCTGTAGCCCCTGATACTTGAGCGATTCTTCGAATAACCTCATGCAAAGTTTCGAAATCTGCATATCTTCTTACTATCATCCATCCTTGATGCAATGAATTGTCGGGCTCAATTTGAACCATGTAATCCATCGTGGGCTTGCTTTTAATTTTCCCCTTGTCGGAAGCGGTCGAATCATCATATAAGATGATGTTTGCATTATGGAGTGTCAGAGTAGCAGTTTTTCTACGCAGCAGAGGTGGGCTGTTTGACTGCAGAGCCGTGGGGGGAACAATCTGGTCAAAGCTTGTGAAAGACGATGTTGTTTGCGGTGTTGTTGGAGACCTAGAGTCCTTCGAGTCTGGCGACATTGGAATTTGACCGTTCGTATCAGATCCCGACATAGAAACCCTTGAGTCTGCAGTGGGAGTTTCTGGTGTAACTTCCTCATTCGCTGGCGAACTACCATTTGACTCTGGCTGTATGTTTTCTTTCGTAGCTTCAACAGGATCCACCACCGCCTCCTCATTTTTAATATCGTTGACTCCAATTTCTGCGAATTTCTTTGCATCTTCCGCCGCAATCAACATACTTAGTCTCTTGGCCTCCGCCATTGCTTCCTCCATAGCATCTTCAGCTCTCGACAAGCGTCTCATATGTCCCTGCTCTTTCTGTTTGTCGGCCGGTGACTTTGGTGCTTTCGCGAGCCCAACGTTGCCGATATTCCCATCCATATCAGAAAAGGCACTCATATTCCTAGAATCCATAGCTTCATCAATTGCCTGTCCCAATCCCGGTTCTCCATCTTCCAACAAATATACGATCCATCCATTTATCCACTCTGGTTTCGAACAGCTCTTCAACGTCATTTCTAGTACAACTTCGGCCAGAATCTCCTTCAAGAATGTCCTAGCGGGATCGCACTCGTAGGTTGACTTTTCGAGGAAGTTTTGCAGGATGTCATCGGCAATCATTTTGAATTTCTTCATCTGTTGCTTTTCATTCAGAACATTGGCTAAGTTGCCATTCGGATTCGCCTCCAAGTAATTGTATATGATCTCATCGGCAGGTTTATTAGACCCTTGCGAGGCAGACATTGCGCTTGCCAATTCATTTAAGAAAACGATGACAATCGACGAGGAATTGGTCAGGAAATCGAGAAATGTGTCCGCAGGTCGCTTCCGCGAAAGATGTTGAGATATCGACAGTATGAATCTCGTAAGAGTTCTTTTCGAAGCAATTGGAAATGTCTGATCATTTGGTAGTATAGGATTATACCACCACTTCACATAATCCCGAATGATAGCATCGACCAATTCATTCAAGGCGGCTCCAGTTTCGGGCCGGAAACCGTCGAAATTCAAACCCGTTAGACTATCCATAGCATCATCTTCATCTTCCTCGTAGATTTTTGACCGATTCTCTCGCAGATCCAATACTCTACGTATGACATCTAGCCCTTTCTCCCTCCGCACATCATCCACACTTCTGATTGTTGTTCTCGAACCTTCCCATGTCGCATGTAATACCACACCACCCATTGCGCCTAACAGTATGAGCCCTAATCTCCCCAATATCACATATGTACTCAAGAATAACACGACGGCAATTCCACTCAATGATTCGTTAGAGGCTGTTGAGAGAAATCGCAGTATTCGTGTTGTTACATCTTCCTCGTTTCCATTTTCATCCGATCCAGATCCATTCCCATTTTCTTCGAGTAGGTCCTGCTGTAACTTCAAGTCATTATCGTCATTTTGAGTTATGACTCCATTTGTATCATTTGGAGCGTTCATTGCGCCGAGAAGGAAAATCGCATGCTGCAGTTGTGCGTTTCCTAATTTCCCAAACAAAGTAAAGTAACAAGTGAAGTGGTTACTTTTGAGATATAAAGAAAAACGTCACCGTTTGTGAAAGTGCCTGGCAGTATAAAGACAAGGAAAACAAATAAATAAACAAAACAAATAAGTATAAGAAATTGGAAAAGTAATAATAAGAGATATGTGAATGATATTAGATACTTTTGAATCCTTTCAATTGTAAGAGAATATTACTAGGTATGTATTTTAGTTATTAAGTATAAAACTACCAAACTGTTCTCTGTGTAAGATTTCGAGGATGAGTTGAAACAAGTTAATAGCAAGTGAGAGCTTCACTTCATTATTATAGGAGAAGTTTAAAACTTCATACAAATTGTTATAAGTACCAGGTTGTTTGTAGTGACGATGGTCAAAATGTCCAAGCACCAAACACCCCCATTATTTTTTGTTGTTGTTGTTGTTGCTGTTGTTGGTCTTTTGTTGCCCACACTTCGCATCGCTGTCTTATAAAATATATGTTAAAAATAGAAATGATAAACCTTTCAAAAATCCTTAATATAAACCTCCACAAAGTGAAAATGAAAAATCTAATTCTAATTCTATGGATCTTCAGGGGTTGTTGGAAGTGGAAATTAATGAAGTCAGCAAGTTACTAATTAACGCGCAAACACGAAATAAAGGGTTCTATTCCATCTTTCAGACGCGTCAATTGATTCACTTTATGCCGGTTGAGTAAGAGTATGCATTTATCCATCTGATAAAGCCCATAATCATTCAATTCAATCAATTAAGCAAGCGAACTCTCATTCAAGTTTCACTTCACCTCCCCTCTATAACAGGATCTTTTTCATCCTCTAAATCTCCTCAATTTCAACCTTCAATCCTCCCCACCAGTTCGATACATTCAACCCAATTTATACATCTCCAACACCCCTCTTCACCTACATCTACCTAAACCAAACCCAATTACATCATCAAAATGCCCAAACGAGCTCGCGCCAATTCGGCAATCTCTGCCAACTCCGATGAAGGTGTCAGCAAACCCACCAAGAGAGTCAAAAAAGCCGTTGCGAAACCCGAGCAAAAACCAACAACCAAATCGACTCCTGCTGCCGTTAGCAACAAGGGACCGTGGGAAGTGAGTTTTCAATCTTTACTTGTTACATGGCCATCTTCGCATTCTCTATATCTCAGAAATCACTGCTCCCCAGAAGCGGAAAACGTATACTAACGCGCATGTAATGATAGTTTTCCAGTGGTAGACAACCCAAATGTATTGATGTTAGCGAATTCAAGGGTCAAGTGTTGGTTAGTATCAGAGAGTACTACTATGATAAGAATGGGGGTTTGCTTCCGGGAAAGAAGGTAATTTTTGTCTCTTGCTTCCAACCGTCTTCTCTATCCCAAATGTCACTTCTTCAACTAATGCGCGACAGGGCATCTCTATAACTAGCGAACAATACGCCAGCCTTCTACAAATCCTCCCTAAGGTAAACTCGAGTTTAAAGCAGAAGGGGATTGATATCTCTCCAGCCGGAGGCGACGACAAGGAGGATAAGGAGGAGGAAGAGAAAGAGGCTGTTGCGACCGATGAAGAAGAGGCTGCGCCAGTCAAGAAAGAAAAGAAGAAGGCCAAGCCTGCCACGGTGGTGAAGAAGGATCCCGTCAAGAAGAAGGGAAAGAAAGCCAATATCGAAACGACGAGTGAGAGTGAGGAGGAAGATGAAGAAGATGAAGAACCAGAGGGGGATGAGGAGGACGAGGAAGAAGACTACAATGACGATGACGATGAGTGAGGGGATATGAGAAATGTATTGGAAGGAAAGAAGTTGTAATCATTTATTCATAGCGATCAGATCATATCATGGAGCTTGGGTTGGGGATGATTTTGCCGGTTGTACAATATGGAAGTATGGGATATGGATGGACGAATACCCAACGCAAGGAAGCACTTACGAACGACTGCTACCTATGTATCTTTTAAGGAGAGAAGGATGAAAGTGGGATATTTCTTTCTATTACCGTGGAGAAGATGCAAAGGAAGGAAATGTAAGAGTACTAACGACTTCATGAACAAACGAATACCAATATCACACACAATACATCAGATTTTTGCAAGCTAGGTATTTAGTGAGAAACGAAAGATCCAAAGGTTTGAAGACCCATCCATTGTCGAAGAGGGCGACTACATGATTATATTCAATCCCTTGCAACAGCGCACTAGCATGTACTATCTACCAAAGTATTTTTGCAGGATATAATCCATTCATGTGAGCTTGCTTTACCTGCTGTATGTCGAAATACTATGTAGAAATCCCTCGTAAGTATTCGCAGAGCCTGTCCTCATCTCAACACATCAAAACTTTCAGTATCCGTTGAATCTCAAACCCGATTATTGAATTATCAATCTATACTCCAGATCTATAGGCCATATATTCTCTATAATCACGATCAATATTGAATTTCAAAAGCACTCTTTTTTTTTCCAAACACCCCATCCACCAAATAACACAAGTTCACTGGGGAACAAACATCAATGTCAAATTTTCTCAACTCACAGTACTTGCAAAACTAAACTCCCGGTGAGGCTCACCGGGAGGTAGAATAACCCCACCCACTCAAAATTCCAAAGCCCCTTTATAAACCGAATGAGAAATAGCCATCAACACTTCTCGCCAATCACTTTTCATTACCCAAACTCACTTAAAATACCAATCACAAAAGAATTTACAGGACTCTGACATTACGAAATCGCTTCTATGATTTGGTATGGTATATTGTGGATAAGTTGGGTTGGGGTTATGGGATTTGTTTTTGGCTACAAGAGCTGGAAATGGACATGTAGTTTATGTATGTAGTGCTGTATAAGTATGAAATCAAACGAGGGATTTGTGGGATGGGTTTCTAGTTGTGTATGTGCAGTTTATGTATAATTAGGGGCATTGGGATATAATTAGGGGCATTGGGATTGGGATTGTATTGGGTTTTGAAGCACTTGTAGTAATGAATTGATTCCGTTCGGTTGTCGAGTACTGTAAGATTTAAAGGATTGATTGAATGGATGGTTGAAAAGAGGTACAGCAGTTTTGGAATTTGTTGTGATTTGGTTGGATTCGAGGAGTGCTTCATGGATAGGTAGTACTGTAGACCCCCTGGTGCTTGGTTCTATAGTATAGTTTATGACATGCATTATAGTCAACACGCTTGCTTAATATGCTTGACTTGTATCTAAAAACGGGATCTCCTCAATACATAACCTACAGTGATGATTTAACTACCTAGCCACCTCGTCTACGAGTTCCCTTCTTATTCCCACGTCCTCGTTTTCGTTTTCGGCTCCCATCATCTTCCCAAGGATGTTCACCATTAGCAGACCCTGAAAACAAAGCACCAGCCCCTCTCAACATCTCCGCACCATTCACCCTGGGTTCGATCCCATGCCTATCTGTGCGCGGCGAATTATCAGGCGTAGTTCCGGGTGTCGTTCCCCGCGAAATAGTAGTGCCATCATCCAATACATGGGATCCAGAGCCCGCTGTGTTCATGCCGCGTGAAGACGTTGATGCTGTCGAGATGGTTTGTTGGGTTCTGCTCGATCGTGGCATATTGTCTTGTCCGGGCTGGGTATGAGCACCGGGTATAGTTGGTGGCTCGATGATTGATGGAGGTGGGGCCCTGCGAATTGGCTGTTCCATGGAGCTTGATGATCTTGCAATGGATCCGTTTTCTCTGTCTTGACTTCCTCTTAATTCGGTTGTCGAAAGACGCTCGACATGTATAGCAGTGATTGGTGGGGATTGAACGGTGTTTCTGCTCGCGAGCTTTGTGGCCCATTGCTTGATAGCTGCACCGCCGGATTTTATCGCATTGGATCTAGTCCGGCGTCCAAAGATCACCGCTCCTTGCATGTATTGAGTGAAATCTATGTAAGTCGTTGAGCGCTTGAGAAATGATAGTCGTGTGGTTTTCCGGTGCCAAGTTCCTTGGTCATGTTCATTATTCTGTAGTCCGGTTTGAGGGCATGGTGTTGAGAGGTGGTGTGATTCTTCGATATCCCATTCGTGTGGTCTGTTATTTTTGATTCGGATCTTAAAGGAAGTAAGGTCCCTTTTATCCGCATGTGAACACGTACTGAGACTACTGATTGGTGCTGCGAGATAATCAAAATCCGTTGGTAGCGATAGACATCTATTCATGATTAGCCGTGGTATCAAGGGGTAAATAGCATTTCCAAAATTATTACACAGTAACAGAATTGTCAAATAGTGTTCCAGCCTTCAGGGTACATAAACAACGTGAACTATTTATCACTGCCGTTTGCCCAAGTCTCGGATATATTCGCAGGCTCATACAAAAATAGATCGTACTTACTTGGTACAGAGCCGCCCATCTACTGATATGGGTAATATTGCATCACCGATACCCTTGCAAAACAACACTTGCTCTCCATCTCGTCGCAGCTTAGCCCAGCCTCCCGACGTATGATGCAATCTCTGTTGCTTATACGCAAGAGTGTCAGACCAAGATATTTCGCCCATCTCAAAACCATAGATTATTGAAGAGTGGAAGAACGCCATCTCCTTACTACGCCAAGTGACGCTTTGGTTTGCCGTAATACTTAGGACGGTAAGGAGGTATTCCAGATGGTCAACGAGTTTCATGGCAATTTTAACCCTTCGCTGCTGATCATTAAGCTGTGCACCAGCACGGGCAAGTTGCCTTCTATTGACGGTTACAGTGGTAAGTAATTCAAGATGAGGTCTGATGGCTTCCCATGCAGGACTCTCGGATCTGTCACTGGCCCAGGAGTACCGCTGATCTGAGAACGGCAATGGAAAGTGGAGATGTTCCGAATGAGAAGTCATGGCGCGCTCTCTCAAGTGCACTAGATGCAACAGCACATATAGATATGGCAGCATGTAAGCGCGCCGAGTATCTGTATCGTACAGAACGAGGTTTTGTTTCGCCTTGCCACGTAACTGGTCATTCAGTGTACCAATTCTCTCCAGTGCAAGAGCATCACGACGTTCGCCGATAGCACCTACAATCCCAAGTCCAGCGGTTGCACCCATTGCACCACCACCAACAGTTGCACTGATCGCACTAATACTTTTGGCTCTTCCAGCGAGGCGGGCACTCGAATCCAATAGCCTTTCTCTGGGATCTGGATAGGGCATACTGCAGCAATCAGTTTCTGTGGCTGGATGCTGTGCTTGGTGATTGTGAACGTCTGTGCCAATGGTAATTTTGATTTGGTCGCACCAGCCAAGGAAGGTACGAACTTCTCTCAACTTCTCCTGGTTGTCTGGGTAAGATATATCCTTTGTATTACTTTCAACGCCAGGAAGAAAGCTTGCCAAGGCCTTGATAGTTTTCGCCACTGATCGGATGTCTGCAACTCCCGGATCAACCTCGACACGGGAAGCATCAATGAGATGCCACTGAACAGCCGTTAGACTGGGATTGTTTGGTGTTTCGATGCGCGTTACTTCGACCGGAACTAGGATATATTGGAGGCCTTGTATGACGAAGCCTCTATGCCCATGCCCCTGATGCTCGGTCATAATTGTCGTTCGAGCTAGGGAAACCATAAGATTAGCTGGAATATCCAATCCTTTGAGCCTGTTATGTGGTCTCGGCCGAGTAGGATTGTAACCAGCAGCCACAACACTATGAGCGAATAGATCGTGCCAGCAAGAACTACTGGTATCAGACCCGTCGCATGTCTTCAAGAAAGTAGGTTTTATGATGACAGTGAAATTCTTATCGCGCATTTGAAACCCCAACGACGCCTGGGAGATCTGAAGGGCTCTCACATCGGAATGCCTTATTGCTGCTGTCAGCCAAACCAAAGTTTGGGCAATATCGGTTTGAATATTTTCCGGGCCCTCGACAGTTATATCAAGTTCATGGGTGTGGCCTTTTCTCCATGTAGCAGTTTTGAGGCTAATAGTGATACCAGCAAATGTTAATACTGCGGATCGTTAGCCATTGTTTCCTTTAGTCTAGAAACGAAATAGTCCTACCGCCATTCTCACGACCCCAGTTTGTAGAACCAAGTAGGTCCAATAAAGGAATGGCGTTGTCCCAGAAGTGCTGAACATATTCCCCTATTGTGACTGCTTGGGCATGATCTTGGCCGCCCACGATAGCAACAACACCTGATAAGTGCTGATCCTCAGGGAAATTCATCTCTAGGACAGCTGGTAACTCC
>JWJA01004775.1:0-20044 GCA_000812885.1 Lanzia echinophila
TTAGAATGAGGAGAACAGTCGTAAGTTCGTCGTGGTATTGAGATTTTTATTGCGATTTGGACAGAAAAAATGGTGACGTCTTGGAGATGAAGTATTAGAAATCACGTGTTGTCAGTAGCTTGGAAACTTCACTACACTTCAACCGGCATCAAGATTCGCTTCATTGAGGTCAAGCTATAAAAATAGTCAAAAAGATCAAATTCTACTCGCACTCTATCAATATATCCATATTCGATTAATACCATGCCATGGTCTATAAAAAGACCGCCCATTATCACTTTTCCCATCCATCCCACCAAAAGAATTCAAGGACCAAAAGTCCATACATCAGACTCATCAACCAATGATGCAACGCCGCTAACAGTATCTACTGTATGATATAGAGAATAGTCTCAAATATATCTCTCGCTCAAAAAAAAAAATACCCAAACCCAGCCAATCCGATAAAATCAAGCTATCAATCCATTCTTTCCCATCCCCATGAACCCGCTGGAATCCAATAGACTATTGCTAGCCACAAAAGAAAACCCACCAAATGGATTATTCTCATTGGCAGATGTCGCACTCCATGGAATCCCATTATGACTAGTAAGTACGGGACTTAATGAAAGATCCGTAAACTCTTCGGCAAAGTTCTCTGCAAGTTCTGGATCGGTAATCAATGGTTGAATTGGTGCTTGGAGTTCTCTCTTGGCAAGTTTGTTCCAATCAATGCGACGAAAGAATCGATGCTTTTTGATGGTTATCATATCCTTTGGCATCTTCGCACCAAGTCGTTTCCCAGGTTCTTTGCGTAGAAGACGAGTCAAAAGATCTTTTGCGTCAGGTCCAAGGTAGTAAGGCAAAGTAAGTTTTTGCTTAACAATCCTCTCTTGAATTTTTGCATGATTTTGACCTTGAAATGGTGGACTTCCTGTCAACAAATCGTAACCAAGTGCACCAAATGACCACCAATCAACTGCCATCCCATATTTTTGTCCAAGAATAATCTCTGGTGCCATGTATTCGACCGTACCCAACATTGAATTACATTTGTCGTTCTCATCCACAGCAACTTTACTCAATCCAAAGTCGGTGAGTAGGAGATGACCTTCGGAATCCAATAGACAATTTTCCGGTTTAAGATCGCGATAAACAACTCCGAGGTTTTGATGAAGATGCTCCAAAGCTAGGACCATCTCTGCCATGTAGAATGATGCAACTTCTTCCGTAAACATGCGCTCTTGTGCTAAATGTGTGAAAAGTTCCCCGCCTTGCGCATATTCTAAAATCAAGTATAATTTCTCGTGGTCTTGGAAAGCATAGAATAATTTGACGACGAATGGATGTCGATTGACGCTCTCGAGTATACTTCTTTCGGTTTTTGTTTGCTCAACCAATCTCTTATGTACCGTCAAAGAAGCCTTCTTGAATTGTTTTTGTGCGAATAATCGTCCGGTAGTTCGTTGCTTTACCAATATGACTGTGCCGAATGTTCCCTTCCCCAAGCATCGTAATGATTCGAAATCGTCTGCCATCATCTTTCTCGCAATAGTATCCTGTACAAGACCTCCTTCAATCGCACCAAATATTGGCTTCTCTTGTACACTTTCGCTGACAAAATCATGCTCTAAAGGTATTTCGTAACTCGTACTATCGGATCGTTCGTCGTCGCTGAGATCGTCAGAGGTAGCAGTACTACTTTGTGGTTGCGATCGAAATTGATTTCGCACAAGGGAATTTGACCTAGAATCGTTCACTATATTCATAGTATCAAGTTGCAACTTCATTTTACTAATACCTCCGACGATAGGTGAAGTAAAAGGTTTTAATGCAGGGCTGCAATTTGCGCTGACAACATCATTGATCTTTCGAATGTTGCGCTTTGCTGGAGGAGTATTACAACCATGATCGGAATCCTCATCTCCAGAAGCAGTTGGAGTTTGGAAGCCTCGAACAGTTGTTACAGCTGGTGGCTGGTTTGTATTTAATTTATTCATGATGCTGATAATATTCGAGGGGGTCGTAATATTCAAGGTGCACCACGTCGTCGCTCAGCGTCGGATCGAATTTGAGAAGGATAATTTCGATGTAACTTTGAATGATTCTTTGATGTGCGCATCAGGTTCTTAAAAAGATAAAAAAAAGAAAAGAATTCTATATTATTGTTTTCTATATGCATTTGCTGATTGAATAATTTTTCTGTATTAAGAGAAAAGGAAAATAATTCTAAGAAAGATATAAATTTGAATCCTCGAAAGGGTGAGGGTGATTGAAATGAGAGGAAGGAGAAAGTAAGTAAGTAAGAAAGAGGAGGATCATGAACTTTTTTTAATTATGGGGGGTGGATGGAATGGGATGGCTGTGTGGGTGAAATTAGATGCTTACTAATGAACCATAACACACAAATAACATGGGGTTTATTTGATTTGCCCTGCTGAAAAAGATTAAAGTGAATCAATTTTCAAGGATTCACTCTTTTTTTACCTTTCAAGGGTTGTTTCGCCCTTGTACTTTTGCCCATTATACTTCTCTTTCTAATACCTTTGAGCCATACCTGAGCATCTCGACGACCTTCACTTTCTATTCTGATTCGATCAGAGTTCTATTGTTGTTATTGTATTGCGGTTGTTATGAATCACATACAAACCACCGTATTGTTCAGCTGTTCCATTCAGCTGGCCATTCCTTTCTATACGGTACCATTCAGAGTCATTGCCACCCAAGTTTGATTTGTTTTGTTTTGTTTTGTACCGCCTTAACCCTATGGAACTAATCCCTACCCGGAATATTTCTCTTATAGTTCTAACGTATCTGGAACAAGGGTCACAGCCAACTCCTGTTTCCTGGTCTATTACGAATATTGTCATACGATCCATTAAGAATTCTTGCCTACGCCAGCCAGATCTACTGTGCGAGTTGAAGGGCATAGAATACCTAGGTATGCGACAGAAGAACCAAGATCTCTCCAGCATCGACATCGCATAAAGAGTCTTCCTCTTGCGACCGAGCCTACTTTCACGATTACTTACAACTCTACGACAAACTTCCATACACCGCCACAAGTAATCTATAGGGAAAGAGACCACAAAATGCCATGTTACACTACCAGGTTCGGACGAGGTAAGCCATGGGGAGTTTGGGTGTTCGCCCCATATGCGAAGGGGAATATGCGGAGAAGAACCTGGATGCATCGAGATTAGTTGTGCCATTCATTCGTCATATAGTGGAACTAATCTGCGGTGTTTATTAGCATAGATTTTGTAGCCAAATATTCATAAAATCCCTATCGAATACCTCGATCCCACCTTCTCGCCCGCACCCTCTTTCTTCTGCTCCGCCGAATGAACTATCGCAAGCTCGATGTCGCATATCTATCAGCATAGAAATATATAATACAAAAGGGGTGGCGGTGGGGTTGAAATTAAGTGGATGGGGGTGAAGGAATGGCTTTCAGGTTTTGTGCCCGGTCACCCAGCTGCGCCAAACGAAACACAGCATTCCTAAGCCTACATGCACGATTCCCGACGGACCATCCAAATTCGCGACGATCATTCCTATGTCCAAAATTCTCCAGAAATATTTCCGTAACCATGAGCCCTTCTGATTCCACACCCCAATCGTTTGCCAACTCGATACCTTCTTCGGCGTCAAACTTGTACGCCCCGCTTGTAATTTGTTCATCCCGCCGTGTCTTAAACTTGCACGTACACCGAACAACTGGCGCAAACGTTTCCTTACAATTTGCCAACATCTTTGGACTCATATTTGTGAATATTGGCTTGAAGGAAATATCGCCCATTATTTCCAATGTCGCTCGTAGGATGATCTGCCTGCCATGCTTTGTTAACTCCATCCTGGATCGCCACATTAGCTTCGCACAGCACAATCCCCTATATCGTCAATATGGCTCATCACTTTCTCTTTGGCTTTTCACGAGTCCAAGGACCAAATGAAGGGTCCACTATCCTTTGTCTCATTTTCTCACATTCATACTCGTTTCCTCCCTGTTATTCTCTTATGTTTGGAATGCCCGATGAGTTGCTTGGACGGCCAGGCTTAATCAGATTGACACATATCTTGATTTGATGTTATCTTGTCGAGTGGGCGCAACGTTTGGTTACGCCGGGCTATGATTGCATTAATCTTTTATCTTTAAATTCAGATCTGGTAAAATTGAAATGGGCGCCATGATCCTTCAACTTCTCTCGTCCCTTCCATTGATTGCCACGAGGATCACTTGGTGTATGATTTCAACGATAGGATATGTTTCTAGGACCCTCGGGAATTAAGATAAGATGGATCCAGTTCTCCACCGTTTGAGATAGTAGATCTAGTGGGGCTTTGGTTGTTTCTAATCTGGCTGTGGATGAATGGATGTGGGGTCGCGGGGTATGAATATGAGATATACATTTTTCCATTCGGGATTCTTCGTCCCAGATCAATCTATATTTACGATGTCAGGTTCCTGATTGTTTAGGACACTTCCTCCACCAAACAAGCCAAGAAGACATCTCATACAAATCTTGCCATTACTCCTCCTGCCCTGTTAGGTCAAATAACCCTTTCCTTCATTTATTTCTCCTTGAAGCTTCAGGAATGTTTCTTTATCATGACCTGGTATTACTCGACCTTTTGTTGTAGCTTCTAATCTCTTCAGTCGTTGAGTACTTTGGAACCAAGCAGGGTGATCACTACATTAGCTGTCAGTGATGATGTTGTAGAATTATCGCCCATATTCCTTACCGAGCAAGCCATCCTTGTGGTACTCCATCTCTCCACTTTGTTATATTAGTACTACTTGAATATGTTACTTTATCAGAGTCAACTTACGTTTTCGATGACATGGCAATGATCACTGATGAAGAAGAATGTTCCACTATCAGGAAGATTAATTTGCATCCCAATCAAGCCATCGGTATGTCCAGGAAGATGATGAAGAGTGATCCCTTGACAAAAATCAATTGTTCGGTCATCGAAAGTTTTCCAATTTAATGATACCTTCAAATCAATTAGTTCGTGTGCATTGTACGCATATCTCGACTTACATCCAGGTAATGTTTGAGATAAACTCCAACGTCAGCTCCAGTAGCAACTGACCAAAATGCTGAACGTAACTCTTTATCGTGAACCCATATCTCTACATCCTGTCGATCCATGAATTGATCTAAGCCACCTGCATGATCTAAATGCATATGCCCGAGTATACTGAACACGAAATTAGTATCCTCTCGAAATATTCGTACCACTTATACATACATCTTCTTTACATCCTCCAATTTATGTCCCGTAGCTTCAATGGCCGCTTTCAATTCATGTCTTGGCTCATACTTCACTCTTGCAAATATATCCACAATTTGGGGACCCCAAACTGTGGGATAATCAACTCCGGATCCCGTTTCCCATAGAATAACCCCTTCATGTGGATGGTCGATTAATACACAATACATTGGCATCTCCCTCCTTTTATTGACGAATGTTTGTTCTTCGGTTGATTTCAGTGATGTATTTCCACCTCTTGTCACAAACCCTTCGTCACATTCGAGCCAACCTACTTCGAGAAGGTAAGCTCGAGTTCCTGCTGGACAGATATTGGAGATGTGTCCTGGTACTGCACCGGAATCTAAGGCTTTTTGAATTCCTGCCATTTTTCCTTGAAAGATATGGTGGAGATTGTGTAGGAGTTGATATGGATGGACCAATTCCTCAATTCTGGTCTTAATACCTATGAAGGTTTCACAACATCTACCCCGCACATGACTGTATTTCAAGAATTGGAATTGTAGATAAATAATGATTTGAAATCTTCCCCGCATAAATCGAATGCCGATTACATTGCCAACCGCACGTATAGAGTCTTGGTGTAAAAAAACAGAGCCGGGAATCAATTTCTTTGTACCTGCTAACTGGTTACCAAAATAGTTATACAATAAACTATACCATTTTGGTTAACTCCAGTACCTGATGACTTTTCATTGTGTCAGGATCAACATAGGATCAACATTGTCTACCCCTCTTTAACTTAGCTATCCCCCGCAATCCTCGGGAACTTCAAAATGACCCAATCAATCCATCTCCTTCAATATTCCTCGATATTCTAAATTGAGCAGATTACTGTATTTCAAACCTCCACTTCCATCAGCTTCAAATCTTGGGAGCATTCCGGATTACCCGTTGAGAGATTTACATCGTCATTTATTTATTGTGGTACAAAACCTACAGTAACATCCAACAACACCCAATATCCTACCTTACCACGCCACCAAAATGTCCAAAACTACAATGAAAGCGGTCGTTTTTCACGGCAAACTCGATGTTAGGATCGAAGAACGTCTTATTCCGAAAATTATCGATCAAACGGATATCGTTATTAAGGTGCGATATTCGGCATTATGCGGAAGGTAAGTAATTTTCTCTTTTGAGTGTGACAAACAGCTGATATGTATCAAGCGAACTACACGTATTCCGTGGGCATCAACCATCCCCAACAGGATTCATCATGGGTCATGAAACCGTAGGCGAAATTATTGAGATTGGATCCGAAGTCAAGATTCATCAAAAAGGTGACTTGGTAGTCATGCCTTTTACTGTATCTTGTGGCGAATGTTTCTATTGCGTTCGAGGGTATTCGTCCCGATGCGCGAAGTCGTTGTTATTCGGTAGTGGCGTACTTGATGGTGGACAGGCAGAGTATATGCGTGTACCATTGGCGGATGCCACGGCGGTTAAGGCACCAGAGGGTATTGATGAGAAGAAATTGGTATTGATGGCGGATATTTTTCCTACGGGATATCATGCTGCGAAGATTGCTTTTGATGGGTTTTCGGAGTCGACTATTCAACAAAGTGTGGTGGTATTAATTGGATGTGGTCCAGTTGGTTTGTGTGCATTGGTTAATGCATTGGAGTATAAACCGAAAGTGGTGATAGCGGTTGATAGGGTGGATGATCGACTGGAACTTGCGAAAACGTTGGGAGCGGAACCATGGAATGACCAGAAGGATAAGGAAGGATTGTTTAAGAGGGTGAAGGAATTGACGGAGGGGAGAGGTGCGGATTGTATAATTGAGGGAGTAGGACATGCTGATGCTTTGAGGACTGGGTTTGATTTGTTGAGACCTTGGGGAAATATTGCTAGTTTTGGTAGGCTATGTTTTCTTTCTCGGGAATTTTCATTGGGACAGAAGATTGATACTAATTGATTGAATGATAGGTGTTCATCAAGATGAAATACCTTGGTCAGGAAATGAAGGATATGGAAAGAATTTGAAGATTCAAATGGGAAGATGTCCTGTTAGAAGTGTTTTCCCCGCGGCAATTGAGGTTTTGAGAAAGAAACAACATTTATTGGAGTAAGCTTTCCCGCAGTGTATAAGTTGGGATATTACTAACAATGGGTTAGTTTCATGACGGATAAAATTATGCCTATGAGTGAAGCTGTGGAAGGTTATGATATTTTCAATAAAATGTTATGTCATAAGGTGATTTTTAAGGCGGAACATTGATGGATGAGGATTGTGGTGTAAAGTCGAAGTGCGTCCATGGAAGAGGATATCTAGGCTGGTTGAAGCTACCTTCCATGAAGTAAGAATGGGTTTACTGCTTGCCACAGATAATGTACATAATGACGAGATATAGTTTACTGATAAGTTGTATGAATTTGAAAAGGCCAGTCGGTGAACATTGTCGTGTTTTTCGAGGTGGCATTTTGTTATGGAAGGAGCAGACCTTGCAATGAATTGCAAAACATGACGACAAATACTTCTTTGGAAGGTACAATCAAAAGAGTGCACAACGAATGGAAGTCGCAATTTTTCCTATTTATACCACCTCAAAGATGGAGTTTGAACCTGTTCAAAACAACATCATAAAATATTTCATCAATTTTTGGCAACAAGATCATTAGCAGTCATTTATTTACATTCATTCTTACTTGCAACATATCATCATGAGCGAGCAAAGCATTACTTCTGTTAGTCTTATCGTTTCTAATTCAGCAAATGATGTTGAAACCAGCGAGCAATTTATCAGTAATACCGCTATGGATCTTGATCATGACCATGGACACTTCGACAATGCTTCCGACAGTTCCCAACAATTGAACAGCAATACGTCTGATACAGACGCAGATTCCGCCTCCTCTGGTCCCAGTCACAACGGATCAAGCGCAGATTCCTCGTCTAATCCTGAAGATGTCCATAACTCTTCCGACCCTCCCCAGGTATCGAATAGCACGGTGGTTCCTACGGTGGTTTCTACTCCCACAACCCAAAGTTCTTATTCCCCGCCACAAGAATTGCCAGCAACCTCTTCACGAGCTGGACATGCCGACCACGATTCCATAAAACATGCAGGGGAGGAAGGGCGAGAGGAAGATGATGTTGGCAGTACTTCACCTCATAATAACGACACTGTAGAACGTTCACAGCCTGCTAGTGGGAGCAAAAAACGAAGGCTATGTGACGAAGGAACCTGCAGCCCCCCGAATGGACTCCCCTTCTTCTCCACATTTCACCATTATTTGGAGGATCAGTATCTGTGCTTGGGCGTACTAGAACATCGGACGGAATCAAGAAAAAAGAAGAGGAAGCAAATGAACGAGGAGAGGAGGAGGAAGAGGGAGGACTGGAGGTTGGAAGAGGAGAGCGAGCAGCCACAGAAGAGAAATGAGGAAGTGGGAAATGTTCAGAAAGCTCGGCAAATCTTCCGTGGATTTAATCAGCAATGGGCTCCTAATGGTCCGGACTGGTATTTGTGTCCCTTGTTGAATTGCCAAGCCGATGTCCGGGTGAGAGGTGCGAATTATCAGATGCCCACGCCCACCCTTATGGAGGCTCACATCCGTGGTCGTCATGGTGGCATGGATGGCAACGCATGGAGCTTTCTGAAGATGAGGGAAAGGGAAATGATAGAATTGTTGCAACCATTGGTGGACAAACGGGATGGCAAGATACGGTTTGATTAGGAATTTGTGGCGGTTTGTTACGTTTAGGAATCATAGCGGACCTCAAATTGGAGATAATTGAAATAGACAATTATTCTACAGCATATATTCTTCGGTATGCAACTTATGAGTGATCGGGTGATTGACTAGTGTCTAGCAGTATGTTTTGTTCCGGGTAAGGGGAGAGAAATTCCAAAAAGGTGTATGTGTTGGTGCTAGAAAAATTACTAATGGTAGTTTCAAGTAGCTGTAATAATAGAGGGTATTCTCAATTTATCTGTAATGTATTACATGACCGGTAGTGGACGAGTATTCATGAGGTGGGTAGAAGCTAACAAACGGGGTAAACCAAAATTACTCCCAGAACATGCATACTATTTCTAGGTTGGGCGATGAAGAGTAGAATGTCCATGGTTTTACAAGTGCAACAGTCTTTTGGCCCCCCTAAAATCATGGATAAACGTCCGTTGTTCCTGTCGTCTGAAAACCTTTGTATAATTCACTTATTATTAACAAGTGAATGATCTTACTGCGCCTCACGGTTACCCCTCATTTTGATATTTCCTATACAAGGCAGTGACATCCCAAACCACTTGAAGTCTCCAAACAACAATCAAAACAACCAAGGCAACCTGATTCCAGAAAACAGAACCCGAAACTTATAAAATAACATCACAAAATCGATTTCTGATTCAACTATGGATTCGCAATCAACTGATAATTGGGTAATGATCCATCGAGGCAATGCTCCGAAGAAGGGCATTACCTCTGAAGGTAAGTCTCCGAAGTGCCATGGATTTGATCGATCAAGAAAACATTTGATTGACCGGGACTTAGTTCCAGCAACTGGATCCGAAGTTGGCAATGGCAAAGTCAAATTCGCTCTCGAGACTCATAATCAGTCTGCCAGCTCCCCGGTTCTTAAAGAAAAAACACCAGCCCACCGAGATATTGGTACGAATACCGAGTTGAGTTTCAAGAATGATTTTGAATACATGCTTCGCTTTTTTTCGTCTGGTATTGACACTCATCCATGCGATTAGAGTAGTATCTTTGCTAACTATCGGGGTTTCGAATAGAACCGGAATGGATGTCGATCATGGAAAATCAGCAACTTGCTCCCGTCCAAGAACATGACTGTGTAGCTGCAGATGTTTTGCGTCGAATCATGACTATGGTCAAGGGCATAAATGAAGCTAGAGAAGAAGAGTTACGTGATCTTTTTGGCCCTTAGGGGATGATTGGAGATTATGAGTTTCTAGTTACAGAAGCAAATAGGAAGCAGACATTATCCATGGCCTAGCACATTTGATGAAGGATGATTATTATGAGATGCGCATTTAAGTATTCAACAGCAAATCACTTTTGATGATAACATATTGAATTAGGTGACAACAAAACAAAAGACTGTATTTCGTTCGATGTACATGTGTTTCGACAAAACACATTAACAAATTCGTACCTACATACCCCCCCACCAAGACAAATTCGCAATTGCATGGACTAGCTATTCAATGTACCTACTTCCATGTCGGTTTAAATACCTACAAGCAATCAAACCGCTGAACAGTCAATCTCACAAGCATTGTGAGTAATAACTATTTGCGGCCTGGCAAGTACCAGCCGAGCAACATGTTGCACCCGACCAACCAACCCCTCCACATTGACTATAAATGGCACCGCACTAGATCAAAGTTAGTCTCGCACTTTTACGGTTCAATTGAAACTTACAGTGCCACTAGGAGAAGTCGTTGGACTTGATACAGGTGTAGATACGGAACTTGTAGAAGAAGGGCTAGCGGCTCCACCAGATCCGACTGTAATGCTAGCGGAACCACTGCTGTAATAACCCTCGGTCGCAACGATTTGATAATTCATGCTGCCAAGTGACATTCCAAGAGCGGCCCATGCGTTGAAGTGTGCTGCTACATTGACGGATCCACTTGAGCGATGGCTTTGTCGGACAGACCAGTATTGATAGAATGTTGATGTTCCGACAATGGATGGTTGATTTACTCGTTGAGTTTGGTAGATGTTATCTATTTGTACGTAAGCATTGTGATGTGAAGTCCAGATATGGTCTGGAAAGCCTCGAAGCAAATAAAGTGAACGTAGTACTTACAGACTGACCCATCGGCAGTTACAGTGCCTTTGAGGGTTGTTCCAGTGCTTGGATCATATGTCCCAAAGTTCTCGACAATGTAGTATTCGATAAGAGGGTTTGTACTCCATCCATAGATCGAAAGATAGCTGTTGCCATTTGGGCTATAGGTTCCACTATAGGTAATAGTCCTAGAAGAGTGTTAGTGAATGAAAATCCCCCGACAAGAAAACTTACTGTGCACTGCCGGGATTCCAACCCTTTCCACCCACAAAGTTTCCATTTCCCGACCAGGTTACACTGTATGAACCACCGGCACCGTTGGTATACTCGATGACTGTTAGCGGAATCCCTTATCACTAGACAATTTACTTACAACTACATTGGCCCCACCATCGGTCCAGAATGAATAATAGTATCCATTATTGGTTCCAGTAGAACTCGGAGTACCACTTCTCTCAACCAATTCTGAGGTATAATTGAGAGGGTTTGGAAAAGCAAAGGCTCCAGCAGCAATGCTGAATGCAAGAAGGAGTGGCTTCAATGAAAACATTTTTGATGGTGAATAATGGTTTGATGTTCCTTTTCCGATGGGGAATCAGTAGTCCTAATATACCTTTGTGCGCATATTGAAGGCACTCACATCTCGTGTCAATTCGACATCCATTCCGTTTAATGTTACCTTGCCCAGTCTCGATTGATGAAAACATAGCAGTCAATAATCTTGTCTATCTTGTCCCATCTATCCGGCACCTCATAAAATCAAGAACTTTCTATATCTCCTCAATTATTAGGAAGGGATGAGGTTTTAATCGGTCTTGGCTTGATCGTCACAAGATTATCTCCTTTCAAACATCGTACCGCACCCCGCATTTTCTACAGCAACCAAATGTTTCTCAAGTCGTTATTATACTTCACATATAGTTGGGATTAATTTATGGCTTTTATTGCATGGACGGGTATTTATGATTGCTCGCCCGCATATCCGAATTATGCAGGCTAAAGTCTCTGGATGCCGGCCCGAAGCGGAAGCGGGATTATACCAAGAAAGGGGAGAGCTTGTCGATTTCACCTGATCCAGCAAAACCCATTGAAATCTGATAATCTCTTACAATCAGTTAAGATTGAGCTATTAGGCACCTCTCGCCTTAAATCATCGTCGATATTTGGAATAAGGAACTGTCCGAGATGGTTACCGGCGGTTAAATAGCCCGGCATCGATAAATTTAGATCTCGCGACATTCAATTCAATTCCATCCATGCTAGTGGAGGTTAAAAGCTGGATTATAATTGAACCGAGATGAAATGATTCCAATGAGTGGCTTTAGTGGGTTTCTTTCGGGTTTCCTTTCATAGAGCGGAGTATATGTGACGCGTTGAACTCGCGTGAGCTTTAGGCCTGGATAATCCGATGCTCACTGCGCAACACTCAGAGGATCCAAAAAAGGTTTCCCTCTTAATCATGGTTCTTAACATGTAATCTATTGATGACTATTTGAGTATCACGGTAGCGACGTCGCCGCATACAACACCCCAACAAATCCAAGTGCAGATGGGTGCAATGAACGCAGAGCAGCCCACCCCCACTGAGCCATGTCTCCGAATGGGAAATGATGCGCGGTAAGAAGGCGGGAGATGATTGTCGAATTCACATGCAGGAGGTGATCAAATATCGGCTGAAGGTTCGAAAAGTGGGTTCCGAGGTTCGTGGCATATCGTAGAAAATTTGGAATCTGCTCCCCCTAACCTCTAGTTGTCGTACCACAACCAGAGAGAAATTCCTGGTAATTTTGTATGTAAGATATGTAGCAAAGCTCCGCCACTCCCCTGAGGGAACCTCGAAAGTAAACTTTATCTTGCGATACGCAACAATAGCCGTACTAGCGGAAGGGAACTATTAGTATGCAACTACATTCAACTGAGTTATGTACCAGAAGAAGTGCCATATCATACCCACTATTCGTCTTAACTAATGGGTGCAGTAACCAAATAACGACTCTCGAAGTCTCAAGTCAACTCAATGAATCGAATGTCTAAAAAAAAAGCTTTTGTGTTCGAGGTATTGATTGTTCAAATGTCACTTGATGATTGTATGAATGCTTTGGAACTTGTTGGTTACTGTGCCAGTAGTGCTCCAATTATCGGTGCAATCTCCTATATCTCATGAGATAATGACTTACTACTTGGAATTCTTTAGCCTGTGGCGCCTGCATACACATATACCCAGGTCTATTCAGATATAGGGAGGAAGATGGTTTCGCACTCGGAGTTGTAATTGACTATGGTTTGATATCCAATGATACCCCGTATTAACGTGAAGTCTAAAGCTGTACCCAAACAGAAAAGGCACTACCAGCACCCACTTCAATGTAATATCCAAATGAAAATTCAATGGACCCACTCTAATCCAAAACCGCAGGAAGATCTAGCTATCATTCAGCTCCACAATAGTATCCCCAGGCCAAATGGGATATATCTCATTGATCGTAACAGTACTCCCTCCTCCTAATACTGATTCTCCATAAACGAAGATCGTTCCAGTGTAGAAATACGGCTCGCCTTCCTCATTGATAAAAGCACAAACTGTGAAGTTGGACGTAGCTCCGGTAACTCTGCAAACTTCAACATCTGCATATGTACTCGGATTTTGTGCGATAACGTAATAATCCGTTAAGAAATTTGGGGATTCGGATAAGACATAGAAGCCAGCATAAGTGTCCCAGCCATTCAAGAGTATGAAGTTGCGGCTGGGAATAGATTCGGAATATGCGGTGTTGGGGTTTCCATCGACCAAGGCGGCGTTTTGGACGATAGGTTTTTGAGAATTCGATGTTGGCCATGAATTGAGTATTAATCCCGTGGCGGTTGGTGTAGGGTAAATTGTGGTGGTAGATGTTGTGGTGGAAACGGCTGGTTGGGCAGGGGAGGGTTGAGCTGATTGTCCAGGTGGGTAAACTATGGTATCCCCCGGATAGATTGGATAGATCTCGTTGACTATGGTGGTATTCCCATCCTGTGTACCGGTTACAAAGATAAAAATAGTATCTGTAGTGACTTGAGATGCTCCTTCCAAATCGTAGAAGTTGACAACGGTCAGGTTGGAAGTAGCGTTCGAAACACGCCCAATGATGACTTCTGCATCGATGGAGTTTTCGACAGCTTGGACATAATAATCGGTAATATAAGCACCCGATGATTGAATATAGAATCCAATGTAAGCTTTGGGGGCGTTAAACAAGAGGCCAATTCGGTCAGGTAGACCGAAGTTTTCCAAGTAAGTTGAGATATTTCCGTCGACGGCTTGGTCTACGTAATGACCCACAGAGCCACCCCCTCCATCGACAACTGTTTGTCCCCAAGTATTGAGTGTTTGCGCGAAGGTTGGAGCGACTAGAAGCAAGAGAAATTGAATTGAAAACATTGTTGCAAATTAATTAATTTCTGCAAAGAGCAAACGCCTCTGTCGAGAAATCATTAGGAACCTAGCATATATATATACCGAGCGACTTCGCGAAGTGGCTGTGCCCAGGAAGATTGATTTCGAAAGCGAAATTGGTATTGAGCTTCTTAGTTCATGCATCTTGAAGACGATTGATTTCCCCTGTTCACCGATTACCAAATTGGTACATGGGAAGTAGGATTTTGTTCGTAAACGAGGAAAAAAGAAAGTAAAAAATGCGCGGTTCGATGCAAGTGTGCGGCGACATACTTAGACGACCAGAAGGATTATTGAAGATTACCAGAAAACGACGTTCGCAAGGGTTGGAAAAGGAAGTAAGACCGACCGGTGAAGATGCCTGTCAGGTACCGTGATATTGGATATGTATGTGAGTGGCGGGGCAATGCCGGACATCCCACCTTCGCCAATCACGAACTGTTTACCTAGCGGAAGTAACTTCATACGGAATTAAGTAGCATTAGTGTAAGCATTGAGTCACAGCTTGTCAGCTTGCCAAGCCAATAGCCCGGTTCCCCGTAACGTTTGAATACTCCACTTCGTGTCCCTTGCTCAACTGTCCTGCACCATCGAAGAAGGCATTACTTTGCAGAATGATAAAGGCAACAGAAAATGTGTGGCATCGACGCTTGTGCGAGGCATTGGCTGATTAAAGACTTCAGGGCCATTGCAAGGTCGCAGAGCCGGCCGGTATTTTCGTACTGCTACGAAATTGTCACACAAAAGAAAAGCAGTGCTCATACCGGTCTGCTTAAAGACGGCCGATTCCCCCAACACGTCTCCTAGAACTCTAGTGCTGAGTAATTTCTTCATTATCTCGCTGCTCGAGCAATCCCATAATTGCGGTCCCGAGTCTCATATCTCTAGTGTCCGTCGACTTCCGACCGTCTTGACACTACTTTCTTCAATTGATTTTGGTTCGCGGTACAACCCTCTGCAATGGCGAGCTATATGCTGACGATTGGCCATTTACTCAAGAACCCATAAACCATTGAGAAAGAGCTGCAGACAAGAACAAAATTAGTGTTTGAACGCGGTCGCTGAAAAACTGAGACTAGTAACCATTGGTCAGCTCGACTCAAATCTTGTAGATGGCGAGGGTGCCGCCACGCTGGTTCCTGTCATCTAGGGATCGAAGAAAACGCGAGGGTTATTGTTTGACGTTCAACATGGCGGATATTCAGTTGCAATAGTTACTCCACTAGTCTCAATCTTTTGTGTGCGTCGCCGTCGGCATTTCTCGCCTTGCTCAAACTTCATTACATGGATTTGGAAAGTCGCCTCGGTACAATCATCATGCAATCTTACTCAGCCGAGTTCCGTGCTCTTCATATCCCACCTTCTCTCCCCGGCTGTTTGGTGTTGGCATGTTTCTTTATCGCGATATATACAGGTTGAGGTTACAAGTTGGAAGATTTAATTGACAGGAAATAACCTGATAGGGTGTCAAACTAGACATGACAATCATTACTTCCGCTGAAATTCATATATGATCACAAGAGTCGGTTTCAGGTATGTTAAAATTCATGCCTCTTCATCGGCTACTACAGAATTCATTGTTATATTCATACGCAAAGCCCAGTCCCACTCCACTCAATTCGAATCCCACTCCAATCTTCAATGAGCTCTTACTCAAATATTGAGGTCGCATTTTCACACCGCACACTTTCTGTCTTATATCTCACCTATTCAGTTGTGCCGAGGGCTGACCCCCAGATCCTCCAGTCTCCTAAGGAATTCCGCTTGTGGCAAAACACCATCACCAAGTAGACGTTTCAGCTCCTATATAACGTCAGTTATCTATGATCTAGCATTGGGCTGTGGAATAGCCGAAAAACACAATCGGGCGATATCCAGGGTATTTCCCCGTGGCCAGAGGTCCAGCAGGCGCGCACGGCACCAATGTCAGAGATGTATTTCCTTCAGTTGGTCGCGCTTTAAGAAGAGGGGGTTTGGTGAGAGGTGTTCGACTTCTTGCAGGTTCAAATTCATCAGAATAATCATCAAACATCTTTGATCGTTCAGTATGTTTGTTTCGACCCGGACCAGACTCTCCAATATTGGGCCAATAGCTAGCTTTTGGCAAATCTTCCTCATTTTGTCGACGTCGTTTAGAATGAGGAGAACAGTCGTCTTCGGGGTAGGATTGACGCCCATCAGTGTAAGATCGATGGTCATCGGGGTAGGCTCGACGCTCGTCAGGGTAAGAGAGATTCCGACGTCGCTCAGATCGGGGGGAACTTCTGCCGTCTTCTTCAGTTTTATGGTCGCGTTGATGCCATTGAGACCCAGAAGAATGTCGGGGCTTTTGTCCAGGCGGAGAGCGTTGAGATGGCTCAGATTGGGAGGAAGGTTTGCGGTCCTCAATCCACTGCGGTATGATTCACGCCGCGGGTGGAATGCTATAATACGTTAGCTGAGGGTCAATTTGAATTTGAAAACAATGTGGAGCCTTACATTCAGCTCGAATACGCGTTTTAGGGCCATCATTGGCAGGATGAGTTGTGTCTTCAGGGCGAAGACGCTTTCGCTCTTGTCTAAAATGTCGAGATTCAGGTGGAATTTCTTTCCTGGTACAATCTTCAGACATGATTTCAATGGTTCGTCTAATAAAGGAGTTTTTATGAATGAGTTATTTGAGGATTTGTGCAGAGTTCGTCTTGATGTGGGATATTTTTAGGGAATGGAAGTGAATCTTTTTTTTTGAAGAGCAGCAGCAACAACATTCTTTTAGCGTATAAATTACACACCACATGAAGTGGTATATTTTCTCATTTTAAACATCACCAGGTAAGTATGATCTCGATATACATACATCACCTCTACGATCAAATTCTTTCCCCGCTCTTCGGCAGACTTCCAAGCCTGTAAACCAAGAAAAGGTGATGTACCACGCTGAAGTATGGAAACTGCTCAACTAGATGCTCTCATCTACCTAGTTTGCCAACCACATCAATACACACAAAACTAGCCAAGGTTTCTATACGCTATTCTCGTTTTGATCACAAAGAATTTACTAATCCGTCTTGTTTACAGCTAGGTCTACCGAAACTCTGTTGTGCTCGAAAAAACCTTTTCCTCGAACCTTCCTTCACCACAAGCGAAGTACCAAAGTACAAAGATGGCAATGAAGTGCATCAAGCATTGTTCCATTGCATGATGCGCGCTTCTGATAAGATCAATGAATATCCGTCGCTCCATAACATGATAAAGATTCTGCCATCAACGCCACGACACTATTTTTCACTAACCCTTCAATTTTTATCAGTACAAATACCCATCTTCCCCAAATACTATCGTTTATAATGGCGGAGGAGAACCAAGATTGGGAGAATAACGAGCGAGTGGAAAGAATTCTTAACCCACTACGACCCACCGAGCGAATGGCGTACTGGTATCTTGCAGGAGGTTGGGGAGAACCAGCGGACGACGCAGAAGAATATATAATGAACGGCGACCAGGATGTATGGAATGCATTGACATTACACGTTAAAGACAATTGGGATAATGCAAAGGTATGGGTCGAAATTGATCCTAACAATCCTCACCACCGCCGCGCAGCGGCAATGGAGCTTAGCGTGGACGCTTGAACGTGGTTGCGAATTCGAATTTGGATATAGACGATTGGGCAGTGAAGGGAAATGCCAATCCTTGCCTTTGCTTAGGTCAAAGAAAGGCAAGGCAAAGCTAGCATCAAGGCAAGGAAGAGGAAAGGCTAGGATGGGCTGGCAGAGGATGGGCATTTTTCTACACTGATCGGAACGTTCAAGAAATTCCTTTACGCTGTTTGAAAGATTCGAATCGGACCCAGACATTTGGCAACTATGTCAGATTGATGAGGGCCGCCAACCGAGAAGTATTCCCACCGACCTATCAAGTACCCGGCAAACCAAACCTCGCCGAAGAGCATGGTATCGAAAGCTAAGATAGCACCAGTGATGGCTCCTCCGAAATCCCTAGGGACGGCCTCGGCCTCGGCCCAAGATAGGATGGTGGACTGATAGCAAGGGTACAAAGAACTGAGGAAGATCAGCAACTAGATACCGACTTTGGACGATTTGTACTACGCAATGCAGATGAATTAAAAAATTGGGATAAATATCATCTTCGGCGGGTCGTCAATAACCTTATTGAACTAGCTATTGAGCACACAGACTGGAAGGAGGAAGAATTCTACCGCGAAGTTTGTAGAGATTGGAATTCTGCCATTATACCCGGCGATAACCCCAAACGAGCAGAAAGACTAGGCTCGGACTCCTCGATTGTATGCGGATCATGGATATCAGATAACTATACGCAATTTGAGCGAAGAAAGGCGGAGGAAGCTGGTAAACACCCGTCCCAAATAGGATATCCAAAACGAAAGCCGGATATGCGTGCTGGTGCGCCAGTATTATTAAAAATTAAACCGGATGTTCACGCTCTAAGATTATCAGAATAGGAAGCAATTGAAAAAAATGCTTAACCCACCACAACCCACCAAACAAATAACGCAATCAGGAGGTATAGGACGCATTGACGTTACGGTAGTTAATGAAGTATAAATGGACCCAGTAATGAAACAAGTCTGGCAGTTATTAAATTCGAAATCCAAAAGCTACAGATTACAATGGGGTTTAGAATGATGTTCATAGTTTAGTGTTCCATCTAGCTAGGAATTGGTTGTTTGAAATGCGTTTAGTGACCAAATCGGCTTGTCACGATGCACCGGCGTGAAGGGAAACCCGGCGCATATACGCCAAGACCATTGAATTTTTACACAGAAGAGATGACCGCTTCGTTAAAATCTGACGAGATCTTGAAGCACCGGCTGAAGTCCTTAACATTGCTCTCATTGCGAATATTGATGTTGGTTGGGGTTGTGGAGAGGAGAGGGAGGGGCGTTCGGCTTTGACCCATTTTTAGTGGGGTTGCTCTTTTTCATTGGCTATTTTACGCGAGCTCTGTTAACCTTGTCTTGTGTAAACAATTTTTCGAGCAAAAAAAACAAATGTATCTCAGCCATGCAAACAAACATACGGATTCTGTAGCATAACACCATTCTCCCAAAAGAAGCTGAGATGGAGAAAAAAAATGCAAAAGAAACAATTTATATGGGGCGTTGCCCGGGATTGAACCGGGGACCTCTTACAATTGGATGAAGATCCCTAAGCAAGAATTATACCACTAAACCACAACACCTGATCTTGTTTCGATGTTGTGTCTTTAACTATTTGAGTATATATTTGTTATGTTTACTGATCTGTTCTTTATGTTTACTCGCGTAAAATAACCAATGAAAAAGAGTGCGGAAAGTGGGGTGGGTATGCGGCCGCTTCTCAGCACCTCGAAATTTTGATAGCTTGTCCATCTTAAAATATTTCTACCCATCTACCTATCTGGGTAGCTTTTAACAAATCACTATACGGTAGGGGATCTTACAGAAATTCATTTACAATTGCACAAAGTCTTCTTTCATTGATAATAGCTACTTGGTATCAACGACAGTCCCTACGAGAGCAGATTTACTTTGAATCATAGTAAAAGTGGGTATATTTCACTATTTTTAATAATTTTTATACCCA
>JWJA01004776.1:0-14258 GCA_000812885.1 Lanzia echinophila
GAAAGTAATCCATTGAGAAATATCGACCAGATCTAGTGAACCTCTGGCTTGTCGAAACTCGATGGTTCGAGGCGGATTAGGGGGGGCGTTCGGTTGCTGCTCTTCGACAAATATGTTTCGAGCATTAAGGATCCGGTGTCTATTTCCTTCGGGAGCATGCATGAAGGTTACAATGTCATTTACAGTATGTAACTGGTTGAGTCGGTCTCGGATTTGCGCGATTGTGAATTGTTCCTGTAATGTAAAAGTGGAAGTATCTGTATTTCTTTTGAGTCGTTCACGTGCTTCAGCCGTTCGGGTTCGAAAATCAGCTGGTAAAAAGAATGTGAGACGATTACTTTCGCTGTTTCCCTGTGTAGTCTGATGGGATGGATTCCGACATCTAGGATGAAGCCTTGAAAGTTCATCTTCATAGATCAAAAATATAGCGGCGAGTTCTCTCACAGCGGCAAGACCAGGGGCTTCGACATGGACATGAAGGGCGCATTGGTTTGTTATGAATGATTCATACAATTCTTCCCCACTGCCTGTGATTCCTTGTACAACCTTTGCGACTTCCAATAAATCTTGGGGTTGGTTGCTATGAAGCACAGGAGATATAACTTCCATACCGAATGAGTCCCAAGTTCTGGCCACATCTCCCCCAAGGCGGGGTAGAAATGTTCGAATCCTGTTGCCTTGGCCACAAACGGTCCGGTCGTTCGATATTATCCATTGATTATAGGCGCCCTCAACCTTATGCCATCTGTCTTGAGGTTCCCTGACTCGGAATTGCAAGTCAGTCTTTACCTCAAGCCAACGATGTAGGATTCTATGCGGTTCCAAATTATACGGTCGCAGATGCGTATGTTGACCATTCACTACCTCATCATTGTTTTCGTTTAAAATGCCCCAACTGTTGTAATAACGACCGGGTGTCCTGCGACGGATTCGATTATGTGTCCACGGCGAAACTCGACGAATATTGAAATCAACAGGGTGCAAGTATCCATGTTGCGGAGTACCATCTGGACGTCTGAGTATCCTCCTAAGCTCATTTTCCTCAAAAGCCAAGACGAATTCCAGCTCAACCCCATATCTAATGTCACGGTCGGACAGATTATTACGTCTGGGAAGTACGCGATTAATAACGCCGACATTGCCACGCGCTGCATCGGGTGATCCCAGTAGCCATTCCCAAACCATCTTGGCGGTCTGGATTAATCAATGATAACTCAAGTTATTGTGAAGATATACAGATTGTTGGAGAATATAAATGTATGGTACTCTATTGTAGCAGTGAAGAAATTAAGTATTCTTTGATGCATTTAAAAACATAGTGGCCGGAAACGGACTCGGACAAAGATGCCACAATAGTTACGCGATTGAAGAAAGGAGATGTGCTAGAAACGGCAAAGACATCTGCTACGGCTCTTTCTTTATCTATCGCAAAAGTTGAACGATGAGCTGTTGAAGTAAACATTTTAACAAATACTGAAAGTAGATTAGTGATGCAGTTCGAGCATGCCCAATCGGTCTTCAACATATTAAAATTGTATGCTGAACACACTCGCTCGTGGTAAACAAAGGCGATTATTCTAGTGTAACCAGAATTGATAACATACTTCCTAAGTTCCTGAGTAGACCAGAAATACCAGCCGCTGAAATAAAAAAGGACATACTACCTAATATGATTAGATAGTGCTGCAAATTGAGAAGATAATCAGTAGTAAGGCCAATATCAAATTTCATACGGCTTCACCTCCTGAATGTCATCTCAGAAATAATCGTCAGTGATAGCTCGCACTTCTGGGAGCCCCACAAGCCGCCGATGACTGTTGTATTTTCAAGATTCGCACCTCTGAAGAAATGCCACTCACCTGAATACTTTCAATCTACTTATAGCTACATGTTGATTGTTGAATAGCATTGCACAAGCAGACGCGACGCGACGCGATAGCAGACCCAGCTTCAGAATAAAATGGCGGTGGGGCCGCTATCACTATATCTTGCCACTTTACCAATATTCGCTTGCCACTTTACCAAGGACAGTCCGATTTCACTTCACTTCTGACTTCACTCCACATGGATCAATATTATTCCAAATTATATCCAAACTTTTATATCGCACAGCAAATATATAAGCAACCATCCACATATCACAATTTAACTCCCCCCTCTCTCCAATATACATCTATCTAAAACTAAATCTGAACATCGATTTGGATTCGCCCAGTAACATTGCCCAAAACCTTTTTGCTTCTATTAAATACCATAGACAAATGAACAATATAACAGCATCCATCCATCCATCCATACACGATCTCCAAAAAATTTCTGCATCCAGAAAACCTAAAAGTAATTCAGAATAGCATCTCCAATCAAGACACCATTCCTTGAGCATCTCCCAACACCTCAAAACGAAATGAACAAAATCAAAAACAAAAAGAAAAAATCCCATAAATCGACCCCCCTTCCCCCATCACACCACCCCATACATCCCAATCAAAGTCAACTCCACATCATCCGTACGCCACGGATCATCATAAATATCCATATACACCAAATCCATATCATGCATAACCTTTGTTTTTCTTTCTCTCAGGCTCCGAAAACTTAGGTATATCATGTAAATTTCTTCTTTTCCCCAAAACTTGCTTTGAGGTGGCATCGGAATCGGAATCAGAGTCAGAGCTCCATTTTGAACTATTATGAAGATATCTCCCATGTTGATTTTCGCCATAGCCAGAAATTAGAGGTGATGTCGAGCCACTTCGAGATGGAGTATAATTCTCATCCACTTCATCAATAGGCGCCAAAGTCGGCTTGAAAAGCGGGTAAACTTTCAGGTAAAGAATATAACTCTCCTGAAGAACACGAACACGACCATCCTTATCCTCACCCATTTCATAAATAGGCTCCAAAGTCGGCTCGAAAAGAACATAGCTCTCATGAAGAACACGACGCGTATACGAAGGAAAATAGCCATCATCGGAATCACTATCGGAATTGTGCTCTGACTCCGATTCTGGGGAGATTTCTTCGTAAATGGTGGCCAGAGGTTCACTATAGGATCTAATGATGGTGGGGATATCGTATCGTAGGCCCGGGACGGTTGGTGCAGGTATCATGGCGTTGAGTGTACGGTAGTTTGTGAAGCGTGGGTCGATGGCGGTCGTGTTATCATGGGGATGGAGAAGAGCGGCGGAGGAAGAGGGATGTGTATTTTGCGCTTGCGCAAGCGTAACCGCATCCAAGTTGATGATTGAGCTGCTAGTGGTAGCTGCATCAGTAATATCGACTGAATCTTCTGTTTGCCGAATTAGTGTTTGTATGAAAAATCATTTGGTGAAAACGCACGGTCGGGAAGTCGCGAAGGTCCAGGTGATGATGATGATGATGATGATGATGATGATGATGATGATGATGATGATGATGATGATGATGATGATGATGATGATGATGATGATGATGCTACGGTATTTCGGTTTTGTGTGGGCCATCTGAAGAATTGACAGCGAGGATCTTCTTCTTCTAGATTTGTGTTCTCAATGGATTCTGCCAGACGGAGACGGGAGATAATCCCTTCAAGTTCTTTCCCTCGTCTGAAAAGATCAAGAATCCTGCGTAGAGGAACATATTCTTCATCACTATCTTCGTCCCCGTTGTCCTGACCAATAGAATCATCGACCATTTCCTGGCTATACATCTGTAGCTCATTATCGGAATCACTCTCCTCCTCTTGCGACTCCTCACTTGTATCTTTGTCCTTTCCTTTCTGCAGCCACGTAGGAGGAATATGATCGGAATCCTCGCTATCGACTACCTGACAAAAGTCCTCATCTTTTTCATCTGCCTCAGAAGGTTGCGTAGTTTCCTGCTGATCGTCTGCATTACCAACAACACCGTTGTCCTCTCCATTGGGATCATTAGCAGAACTATCGCAATCCGATTCCCCTTCATTTTCACTGCTACCATTGTGTACCTCCTCAGGCGGGCCATGCATCCAGCTATAGATGGTATCATCATCATCCTCTTCCTCAACCTCAGCATCAAGAGACGGTATACCATGAGTCCAGGTATAAGACTCGCCACGCGCCAGTCTCTCATTCTGCTCTTGTATAAACTCCAGCGTCTCACCACCTGTATATTCCTCACTCGAAGAAGCACCGGCCGCAAAAAAAGAAGAAGGGCGAGGAACAGAAGAGGTGAATTGCGAGGAATAGCCAGAATCAGTACAAGCAGAAGCAATCGCAGCCTCAGCTTCTTTTTCATCGGTACAGTAAGCCTCGCCATCCTCAAACACAAGCCCTGCTTGGAGATATGTTTTCACAACAATCGTCTCCCATGAATCCAAGGTTTCAGCCGCCAAATTTACAATCCGACGATGCTCTATAAATAGCGGATCGTTCACCGCAGCTTCGGTTTCATTGCCTTGGGCAAGGTTTGCCATCTCCATAATGTATTGGCATTTTTTATCATAAAGCTCCTTCAATTTCTCACAATGAGGGTGAAGCTCATTTATGATTCTCATTCTCATTTGCCTAACACCAGACTTGGAGTAGTATGTCTTTGACGCGTCATCCCATTTTGTTGCCTGCTCGCTCGCTTGCTCGAGGATCGCGATCGTTTCTTTATTGATCTCCTTCTCGTTTTCGAAATCATAATCACCCCCGATATTGCGTTCAAGTTCCATCTGCGAGTATTTCTCTAATATGGTGATGATATCCCTCACTTGCATCATCATGGTACTCCTTGAAAGTCTGGCTACCACTTTCAGGCCTTTTATTCGCAGTCCTTCATTTTCATCCTGTTGAAACTGTTAATCAGTCTTTCTCATTCATCAAACAAAGCCAAAGGCCGGAAAAAAGTAACATGACATACAATTGCCTGCTTCGCCTCCTGAGCATTCTGCAACGTAAATGACCTCGCCCGTTTTCTCAGTTTTTTCCGAAAACTATAGACTATGTCAGGAGTATCTTCGGTGCAGGGCTTCTGGGCCTGGGATTCGAGAAAACGTGTATAGTAGGACGATGAGTTGTGTAACGCTGGGGAGAGATATTCATCGCTGTTGTGATTTTGATGAGCGGGGTCGCGCAGCACAGCCAGATGCGATGTGGGATCTGGGGTTGGCGGGGGTGCCGTGAAGGCTAGGCATTCGGTCTCGTGGCCATCGCTGTCCTGGATGCATCCGGCGATGGTGACAATGCCGGCCGCGTATGTGGGGAGATTGCCGGCCATTTTGAGATGAGAAATCTGTTTTCGACGGCGAGGAAGTGTATAGGTGTGTGGGGTGAGAGGATGTGGAGGAGTGAGAAGATGTTATGAGAGCAGAAACTGTGAGAGCAGTGTGTATGAAAACCGATATTGTTGAGGGATAGTATCGTTGAGAAGCTACTAGCTTCAATAGTTCAATACTATTTGCGTCGTTAGCTATACATGAAGCTGTCATCATTCAAAATTACACTTTAATACCTAGGACTCAATGAACTAAGTGTATTATTCAATACGCTAAGTGAATGTAAAGTAATGGATGTTCTGGGGTGGTGCTTTTCTCAGCTACCTTGTATGGGGACTTACAGATCCCACTTTGTGTGAAGGGGATTGTATTGGGTACTGGTACGGGAAATAAATTTCGGTACGTTTGCTGTATGGCGGAAACAATTCGAAGACTTCAAGTTCAACTCAATTGAAAGGAGAATCTTAAGTCAGATATGTAAAGTGAATGAATCGCACGCGTTGGAAAAGTGAATGTTCCAGAAGATAATTAATACGACAACTAGCGATTGAAGAATAAGAATTGTCTTTGAGATTGTACTGCTAAGTACGTAGAATGATTGAGTTGAGCATCAATAGGTACGCGTGTAGATGTGTGAGCTTGAGAAGGTAGGAACAAATCACGGAAAAGTAGTTGAACTGGACATGGAGAACTATTATATGAATATCTCATGGTGGGAAGAAATAGTGTGCGAAACTCCTTAATACTGCCCCTAATTACTAGTATGAGTCTAGACCTCTGTCCAACGACGATGATGCTTACATTCAACCCAAAATGGAAGAATTGAAGTATATGTCCCGCTATGTAACTCTATACTGACGATATGGAAAAACTCAAAATACCAAAATGGACCGGAAACTTCATGTGAACTATTGAAGTTGATATTAGTCTCACGATTGAGTTGAACATCACTCAACATCTCGTCGAAATAATAAACCATATATTGATTGACTATTTGCGCGATCTAGAAACTGGAGGTTCGCCGAAGGAGTGGTATTTGCGGAGGAAAAAGATCTGAATTCATCTATCAAATTTGTACTATCGTTATCGCCTGTTGATATATCATTTTGGGGGCCATTGTGGTATAGAAATCATGGGGGTTTTTGGTAGCCATCTCTGAGACCGAGCTGCGAGAGAACAATGACGCTGGATGTATCTAGGAAATGTATCGACTTCCGGCAGATACAAGTGATTGTTCTCCTACAATCACTGGGATATGATGGTGCAATACTTAAGAGCCCACTGGCGGAGGTAGTCGAGGATCAGCCTTGTTGGGAGTTATGGTTTCTCATGAACCTTGGAGGCAGCTGGAATCGAAGTTAGCCAAGTTTATATCTAGTGAGCATAGAACTTGCCCAAGGTAATCCTCTTTGATGCTTCCAATTGCAAACATGCTCTGGACCTCTGGTCTTGTACCGATCAATTTAACACGAACATGAGTACCCGGCTCAATAACGGAGTCTTCATTATTGGTATATTGCGGAGGAGTTGCATTTGGGTCGAATTTGATATCACGCGGAATAAGCTATTATATAATTAGTGTACGAATCACTGATCGAGATCAAAAGAAACTTACATGCGCAGACACAAAAAGTGGTAGAGGTCCGGCATCTGCGAAAAATCCCATAGAATTGACCGAAGTGACAATAGCATCGACCTATAGAAAGGCATGAGATAAGGCATAATAGATCAACTACAAAGTAAAAGTTCGAGTTCTTACGGTCTCGCCTTTGAAAGGTCTCCAAACTACAGCACGATATCCAACGGTGAATTCAGCCATTCCACTTCCTGGTAGAATTCGTCCTTCGGAAATACTGACAGTGTCCATAATTGTGATGATGTAGTATAGACCCGTGCAAGTGCCTTCTGTATCCTTCAATAGTTTTCCAGTCACCAACTCATGCATATTGCGCCCAAAATACGACGGGTGCAAGTCTATCTTTTTCTCAAGATTGTAGAGGAAAAACATCCTGGATGGTTGAAAACGAGAACTGGGGATATTTTGTAGAATCAATGCTTGTTTTTTTCAGGAATATATCTCGTTCGCGATGAGAGGAGGGAAGTTTATTCGCAACTCTTAAGCACGGCAGAAAGGATTTGATAGTATAAAACGAGTCGGCACAGCAGGCTGAGACTTGAGTGTATGGTGGTTGTTTTCGAGGCGGACTTTCGAAAGCACTCTCCCAGTTTCAATGCTCAATAATTCCTTCTATCCCTAATCTACCTCCCAAACCAATATAGATATCGTAACTTATCGGATCGCGAAGTCCTGTCTAATCTCTTAGGATAAATGCGCAATGTTACCGTTAAGATTCTGGCTGGCGTCAGCTCTTCTCCTTTGTTCCAAGTCCAGATTTCGAAGCCTTGATTGCCGGAATTAGTTGATCTCATGAAGAAACAAACCTACATTGTATTAAAATGAATGGATGCGCAAAGACGTGACACTTTGGCAACTCCCTGGGAATCGTTACAGAGAATGCGCAAAGGTTTGTCGATGCTTAATGTTGTGAGAAGTCTTGATTATCAAAGACCCTAAGATTTTGTGAGAAAGAGAACGAGGTTTTGAGGTTACGCGATTATTGAGGAACTACAAAAAAATAATTGTCGCGACAGGAGGGATAAAATATACGCATAAGGTGTACCAATATATGTGTATAATTGAGCATTAAGAAAATATTCAATACCTCAGCATAGAAACCAATAGAAATTGTCGCTTACCGGATTGAGTAATTGTGGCTGACCAAAAAGTGGCTGTGCATTTTGTTGATATCCTCAGATTTGCTAATGGCTTATTATCTCACAGTAAAATTCACATCAGGCACATTCATGTTCAAAGTCATATATATGTTAGGTTAGGTTATTAGTTTTATTTGGAACTTCTCATATATATATATATGTCATTAAGGCATTATTATTATATATAAAAAAGAAAAGAACTACCGAAACTCCATCAAACTCCAGACAAAAGAAATTAGAGCGACTTACAATCTATCTACCCCTCTTCTCCTCCTCGTCAGTCCCTGCCTTCATCTTCTGATCCCAGGCCCGGTTTATTCTATTGAGAGTACGCCATCGGTCACGGTCCCAAGGTACTGGGACTACTGAATCTGGCGTGCGTGGGCGACTCCTAGTTCTGTGTCTGCTCCACGCTCCTGACCGGGGGTTGGGATCCTTGGGCTCCTTGGGCTCCTCCCGGAAGGAAACCGTGCGTCTTGGCGGAGTGGCCTCGAATGCCTCGGGGGATGCGGTACCCCTACCACCAGCAGTGGCGCAGCGTCGAAGAACTCCAGGGGCTTGTGAATTGAGCTTTTGGCAAGATGGACAAATAATGGGAACTATGCGTCGATGGTACCTTGAGTTGCTCATCCAACCGGCGATCTTCCCGAAAATATCTCGGGAGGGTCGAAAGCTTACTTCCTCTACTATTCCAGTTCCATCGTTGTGGACTAATTCGGTGATCTCGTGATCGCAAAGGTAAAGGGTGTTGAGGTAAATCTTCATCTTGATGAAGTATACAGTTCAAAATGATGAAGTATAAAGTTCAAAATGATGCTTTTGGGTCTTGGAAGCGGATTCTTATATAGACAAATATAACGTCTGTCTCGCACCTGTTCTGTACTTTTTGAGCATTCTGGTTCCCTTCTACATCGCAATAACCATCTTTTAAACGAAGGTGTTCAATCGTGGTTCAGCCTTTGTTCATGTCCATTTCTCGAAATAAATTATGCCAGTATATATATGTAGTGCGTATGTTATGAGGATGTTCAAACTATCTTCATGTTCGCCTGCCAAAATAAACTGTGGCATCAAGATGTCCATCGAATGTTCAGATTTGCATCGCAAACAAATTGTTAACACATACGAGATGAGATGTATGTTTGATGTACGTTCAACCCCAAAGGTCATCCTGGAGAAATCAAGAAGGTTAGGTCCAGCGATCGACCGGTTTACTACAGTTTTATGATGGCTAATATGGAAGTTCTACGACTTTTCTCCTTTTAGATGGGAGTGTCATCACAGATAGCGGTAATGTGCGTACCCAATATGCCCTCATGTCCATTGTCAAACTCCTCAGCGAAATCCACAAATTTCTCTCACCATTGTTAACGCGGACGTTGCTGTCCTCCTATATACTGCATTAGTATTTGTGTGTGGTCTTCACTTTTCAGTGTGAACTGCGCAAGAAAAAACATGTCGGAAGTTTTACTGACCCAATAGAATGAAGCACACCTTTCTGTACTATAGAACGTGCCGGCAGTGTCAAGCGGTAGGTCCCTAAGATCTCTTACAGGAATGCTTCTAATAATATACGAGTCACCATTGGAATGCTTCGGAATGAATTACAACGGTTCCATCTAACTAGTATCAGTGAGCGGAAGTACATTTGACTATACCACCACTACATAGATATGTGTGGGAAACCCCGTCACCAACAGTAAAGGTAAGTATTAAATCTCAACATGAGATATCATAAAATGATTGTAGATTTAATAAAGAATCGGGTTAGCTCATTGATAAATTCATTGTTCAAAATTCATTCAATAAGTCAAGTCCCTGACAAAGGACCTACAAATTTGGAGAATCTGTTGTTCTTACCCCAATCATTAAATCAAGTCGTAACAAGAGGAATCGTCAAACTTGAAGGAATAATTGCACAAACTAATGAATGTAAAAATGATCTTGAAATACAAGCAAGACATACCTTCAGGTACATGATTGACCATGCACAGGTGATATCACTATGAATTTCGGTACGTATTCAATCGCACTCTACCAGTGTAAGCAAATAAAAGATGTAGTTCTGTTCAGCATATGTAAATGATATAATATTCCTCCCCAAAAGCAAAACAATTCACGTACAATCCAGAACAACATCTACCAAATCCAGAACAACATCTACCAAACTCGGAGACAAGATCTTCCAAATGCCGAACAATACCCATTCCCAGTCTATAATAACGAGCAGATTCTCTGACATCTGGATTTTTCTTTCCTTCCATATCATCATCTCTGACCATCAGAAGATTCTCGAACTTGCTATTCTACCAGAACCAGTATCTAGAAACCTTTCTACCTAAAAACCCAGAGAAGCCATCCATCCAAGATGGCCACCACCGTCATCACCACCCGGTTTTCGTGCGGGCACGAAAGCGAAACCACCACGTCGTCCCGACCCGTAGGACGCGACCGCCGCCCCCCCTCCGCCTGGACTGGCGGAGAAGACGACCCGGAACGCGCGCCCCGAAGACACAGCCGCAGCAACTCGATCGGCCGCGCCGTCGGGGCGCTGAAGCGCGCCTTCAGCAAGGAAAAGTCCGCCAAGCCAAAGCACGACTGGATCGTGTCGACCGACCTCTGCAAAGAGTGTTTGGCGGGTCGTCCGGAGCTCGGCCGCATTCCCACGGGAGAGCGGGCGCCACTCCTCCCCTCCCCAATCCCCACCTCTAGCGAGGCACCCAGAGACGCTGGGTACTTCGCCCGGAGGAGGGAGTTGAGGAGAAGCAGAGCCGGTCTTCCGCTCGGCCCACTCGATCCATCAGAGTTCGAGAGCGACGCTCTCGGCGGGTGGGTCGAGACCAGACCTGTTTCTCCAGAGGAACAGGAGGCGGAGGAGGAGGCCGAAGAGTTCCGAAAGCGAATGCTTGAGGAAGCTGAGGCCGCGGCGGAGGCTCACCGTAGGCACCTGATCGAAGAGGCCTTCGAGAAGCAGCATGCGGCGGGAGCCCTAAGGTGAGTTGAGAGATCGACTGACTGAGGGGTGGGGGAGCCTTTTTCCTTTTTCCTTTGTTTAGCGTTTTTTGATTTTTGATTGTTTTGTTTGCCTTTTTAGCCTTAGGCGTTGGGGAATGAGTTTATGTTCATTTTCTGGCGTTCTCTTAGAGGATATAGGAGTTAATTGATTTAATAAAATTTAAAAAATACCAAAAAAAATAAAAGAAATTTTAAAACCCGTTTCTATTATTAACATTTTTCCTGAAAAAAGTGACTTGCTGAATTGGTGATTTTGTTGTGAACTTCGTACTAATATGTATTATATGTAAAGATCTGCACTTAAAGATGCTGAAATGACGAAAACTGACATAAAACACGCCGAAAATGCCTCGTGCTTTATAATCATATAAACTTTCTGAAAGATGCTGTAGTTCTTGGCTCATTTCTCGGAGTGAAAGCATGTTGAGAAATTTTGTAATAATCAAGCATATCGTCAGTGAGGGAGAGATGTTTATTAGGTCCAACAAGATAGATTACAATAGTATTCCACATGGTATATACTGTTGATGAAAATGCAAAAAGCATCGGACCACGATAATAGCAATAGAAGATGAAGATCTCAAAAATGGTGCATTTCATGGGAAATTCGTGAACATTCCGTGAACATCTGAAGGAGTTGTTATTATCCCAGATTCTAGGTGTGCAACTATGTCTGTGTTTGTACGTATCAAATCTTCCAAGTGTTTTGGGCAAGAAAACGAAATAGAAACAACATTGAAAGAACCAGAAAACAAATACAAGGAAGTGAACAATTCCATTGTCTCTTCTTTCACATCCCCTTTGTCACAACCCAATCACTTTAGAACAATGCCCAAACAGTTCCACATATCAACAAAGAATACCTCCCCATCCGACAAAGAAACTCGTTCTAAATTATCCTTTGTCCACCCAAACAAAGCTTCGAACAAACCACCCGAAACCTCTACATTAACCCAGACAATTCCATTGTAAAACTTTTCTCTTCATCTAGCAGAAGCTATCTCACATTCAAAGAACACACATACCAATAAATACCCGGAATAACCACCCACCAAAATCCAAAATGTCATTCCGCACCATCCAAGTAACCTCACTCTACGAGTCCTGTGGCCACGCCCGCACTCAAACCAAGGTATGTTCCGCGATTCCGGATCCCCGATCTCCCAAGAAGGTAAAGCCAAAGCTAAGCTTTCGCTCCCTCCTCTGTGGAACTAACTCTTCCCCAGAAGAACCAGCACCACCAACCCAACCACCCAAAATAGTCGAGCGCATCAACGGTTTCTGTTCCTCCTGCCAAGGTAATGAGGATCTCCGCCAAGCAACTGCATCTTCTCCTCGTCGACCAGAAACCACGATCATGACGTCCTCTGAACGTCGTCGTACTTTCCGTTGCGAGAAGTGCATCCGCGAAAACAGATTCAGTGTTGATCGCTCGGCTAACGATGGACTGTGCTGTGAATTCGGACGGGCCTTCTGGTCTGCGCACGAATATCGCATCGCTTCCACCCCCGCCACTCCTTCTACCCCCGCAATCCCAATCCCGACAGCAATTCGCCGTCAACGCACGCAAAGCACAACCGCGGCAAGAGCAGCTGCCCGCGCAGCAGCCGAGACATACGGCTGGTCCCCAACACCAGACGAATGGAACCGCATGGATCCCACGCTCATCAGTCAATTCGTATCCACACCAGGCTGTGAACCAGCGTCCCTCCCGGGACCGCCCGAGCCGGTGTACGAGGAAGCGATGATTGATTTGCGACGATGGGAGAGCCAGATTGTGACAGCGAAGGGGTCGATACCGGCTCCTTCTCACTCGAAACCGTTGCCACAACCGCCGTTGAGGATGAGGAGTCGGAAGGGAAAAGGGAAGGAGACGGCCGATGCCGACTCGGACTCCAGGGTTTCACCGCTCAGTAGTCCGAGGCAAGTCCCCACAGGAAGGGAGAGTCCGGTAAGCCCGATGACGAGCCGATGGCCGTCGACGGCGAGACCGCGCAGAGCGCAAACTCTTCCTAAGCCTCCTCCTCTTCCTGTCATTCAGCCACTAAAACCCAGGTCAGGCCAGAAAGAAGATACGGCTGAACACGTGAGAGCGTCGATGTCGAGGCTTGGGCATCAGATTGATGATGAGTTGGATAGCTGGCAACAGTTTTCCGACGCTTGTTAATCGGGTGTGCTGAAGGGGGGGATAGGGTCGGGGATTTCACTCTTTTTACTCTTTCTTTTGTTAATCTTTCTTTTGTTTTGGCAAGCGTAGCATCAATGCATGGCGTTTTCTTGAAGGAGTTTTTCAATTTAGCCCATTGGGTAATAATAATACTTACGAATTAATGAACATAATCAATTATAACTAAAATCAATATGATCCGATGCATGTGAGAATGTGAAGAAATTGAAACATATGAAGTAAAAAATAGATAGGGAGAATACTTGTGCCGTGTACACAGGTTTGCTGGATCACAAATGACTACTCGACTACTCGACACATCCGCTTTATTGAGCTGTGGAAATAACAGTGTGAATACAGTAGAGATACGGAATGACAGAGTAGAAAGTTGATCCTACATTGTACAGATGTATTGACCTACCAACAATCAACTTGTAATTGCAATATGTAGGAGATGCAAGTCACCACGCAGGTGATATTTTGCCGACTTATTTTTGCGCATAAAGACTCACCAGTAATTGTATAATTAATTAGAAAAAGGTTCAGAACAATGCCTGACGTCTCGATAGCCCCCTCAAATCAATCTCCATGTTGGTCTTTTCTGATCCGCGGATTTTGCTCTCACCCCACGATGAACTTGGTTACAGCACATCTCATTCTCCCGTTATTCTTACTCTTATCGTATTGAACCATCTTGAAGCTATCGCTATCTCTCCCTTCTGGCTGTAATTTTTCATTCCATTCCCTAGGTGGACATTCGTCTTATATGCCTTGACATTTGCAACGTCTCTTCCGAATATGGAGAAGGTTGAATATTAATTAAACTCAAGGAGTTCTCCAGAATGCACAGCCACTACTCACGCCTTTGAGTTAGCCACAGTCGATAAAATTCCGTAAAGGACTCAAATCAGGTATGCCTAAGGCCATTACGCTAACACCCGTACAGAACGAATGTGCATGAACTTTTTAGACGTGCAACAAAACCAACAGAATTAAAAAATAAGTCACGATACTTGGCCAATTAAAGTGGGAATTGAGCCACGCTAAGCTTATAATAGTATAAACGGTAATTACCTCAAATAG